>VMDR010001773.1:0-111870 GCA_007922815.1 Macrotus californicus
ATAACAAGGAAAATGGGGGCAGACTCATGGATGGGGAGCAGGATGACAGTGGCAGGGAGGTGAGGGGGCGGATAGAGCAAAGAGGAAAAGGACTCATAGACATGAGCAACAGTGTGGTGATTGCTGAGGGCAGGAGGGTATAAGGGGACTAAATGGTAATGGAAAAAATACAGTATCGATTAAATTTTTAAAAAACAAAGAAATGAGTCACTTGGCCTTCTAATATGCTTCATCTAATGCTTGACTTAATACAGATGAAACAGTAGTCTTTTTGGTGGCACAGGAGGGACAACACATTCATGTGGTCCCTACACAGTGTTTTCTGCTACACAACAGGATCACACTGCCCCCAATCCCACCCCAAGACTTTGCCCTGGTCGGGGGAGGCGCTGGGATCACCACTGAATATTTATTCAGTACAAGTCACCTTTTTCCTATAGCTTACCAGCCCAGAGACCCAGCGGTGACTGAGGTGAAGGGAAGCCCATCTCCAAGGATGGGATTCTGACATTAGACATATGCCCTGGGAGATGAATGAACATGTCCAGGGCAGTTCCTGCCTTAGCATAACCGGTTGCTGCCCCAAGCAGGCAGGGACCCACCAAGATTCCAGTGATCAGGAGATCAGCACGAGAGAGGTCTCCTCATAGGGATCCCAGGGCAGAACCCTCAATCACTGTTTGGTCTGGAGCATGAAGCCAAGGTCAGACCTGGAAGTGTGAAGGAGCCTCCCTCTTCCCTCTCCCCCAGCAACAGGATCATAGCAAGGCCAGCAGCCACATTGCCCTGAAGTCAAGCAAGAAATGACAGCCATTGCTCCTCCCATCCGCTAGGTAGGCCCGGGACAGCTCCAGAATTGAGGGCAGAGGGGACGTTGGAATGGTGTTGTTAGGCAGATATCCCTGACAGGGTGACAGGGCCACAAGGAAAAAGAGCTGGGAGGCTGGGATAAGTCTTTCCAGGTAGGGAGAAAGCTATGGTGTGTTAGGGTGCACAGAGGGAGCTGGCTGCCCACCTCACCCAGTTCGTCTTCTCTGAGGGCAGAAGGTTCTCAAAGTGTAGTTCTTAGTCCAGCATCATCAGCCTTACCTGGGACCTTAGAGAAATGCAACTTCTTGGGCCCTCTCCCAGATTTCTAAGTCGCACTCTGAAGGTGAGGTCCTACACACCGTGTTGGATCAGCTGTCCAGGTGATTCTGCAGCTACAGCGTGAGAACCACTAACCTAGGACGTACCACCACCCATCCTGGTGCACAGGGTTTTCATCTCTAAAGTGCCGGTAACAGTGCCCGCCTCGTAGGGCTACAGCAAGAATTAAAAGAGACACTGCGAATACAGAACTCCGCACAGGGCTTGGCACACAGCAAGCCTTCATTGAGTGTCAGTTATTATTAGTATCAGCTCCCACATAATCTGTAAAACAAAGAGAATCCAGGGCCTAGTGTTGCCCTCTTCCTGGGCCACCTAGTCAGTGTCACTGTGAAGCGCTCCAGTGCTGACAGGGAGATAACAGGTACGCCTCCCCCTGAGGTGGAGGGGGTGTTCTCTGTGTAGCCTGGGAAGGAGAGGTGCCAGGAGGTGGTTCAGGCCCCAGCTGGGAACTACCAGCTGTGTGAAGGTGTCAGGTATGAATCTTCCCTCTGCATCTCCCACACCACAAACAGAGACAGGCTGGATGCTCAGTCTTCACTGAAAGAGGAAATCAACCTCAATTTCTCTGTGTCTCACCACAACTACCTATTCCAGGGTTGCTGCAAAGCTATGAATTGCATAACAGATTGGACAGGTAAATGTGCCTGTGCAGACACAGAGCCCAGGAGGGGCTAACTTCGTGCTGTGAACGCCCGTCTTCTTCCACCTAACATTGTGCAGGAACACATGCTGGTCTCTATGGTTACCAGGAGCAAGCAGCCTTGCCCGGGAGGACGTGGAGCGTAAACAGCCGATGAGTCTGTGGTTGCCATGTCAGGAAGGAGGCGTTGCACAAGCCCAGAGAAGAGAGGGTGGAGCACCCGCCGGCTCCCTGGGGCACATGGAAAAGCCTCTTCACCTGAAAATGAATTTCACAGATACAGAAATCCTCCTGCACTTATCCCTGGCACGCAGAATTTTAAATAGTCCTCCTTGTTTTTCTTCAAAGATGTCACTTTTAAAATATTTTTTGAATTTTTCTATTTTCATCAGAGTCAACTTGTTAATCTGTCTTTAACACGTGCTAATTTCCCCTTCAATAAGGAAGTTCTGTGATAATTAGCAATTGCAGCTGCAGGAGGTGAAATTCCTCCCTGGAAAATAAGGTGAGTGAACCACTACATCCAAAGTGAGCATCAGAAATGAAGAAGCTTAAAGCCAACTGTCCCGTATTCACATATATCTAATAACTGTAGCTTAACCACGAGGTCTCAAGCAGCTGCCTCCTTCCCTTCACGCAGCTTCCGAACAGGGATGTGGGTGATGATCACAATTTGCTGTAACCTCAGATTATCATTTCTACAAATATAAACCATTATTATGGGATAAAACAGACTACTCATGTGGGATTTAGAAATGATCAGGTTTCTTTCTTTATAGCTGATGTTCCGGATGACTCTGGCCTTGACTCTCAGCCTCTGAGCCCCAGCTCCATTTCTGCTGTCAGGCCAGCCTGCACTGGTGGGAGAATCTCGGGGCCAAAACCCTACCTCCCACCCACATGTGCACAGGGGCTATGACACAGAGCAAACTGTGATATAGACTTAGAGCAGTGCCCTAGTCGAAAGTAACCTGGCCGGGGTCTCTACCTTTTGTGCATCTTACCCCTGCCACCACCCACGGCTCAGAGGTACTGCTCCTAGACCTCTGGCCTGGGGTCAGCCTCTCTTCCCCTGATCCCTTGGTCCTCTGCTCCCTGCGCCAGACATGTTCACCTCAGTGTGAGGCAGAGCCCCTCAGTGTGTACCCACATCTAGTACAGCCGCATGACTGCCCAGGTGGTTAGAGTACTTCCTCACCCCATCCCACCCCAGGGGACATCCAGGCTCTTTCTCTCAGCTGCGCTGGATGATGCAGAAGGTCCAAAGCCTTAGTCTAACCCCCAAGACCATCTCTGTTTCCATCACCAAGCAGCTCTCTTCACAGCCATCATAGGGCGCAAGAGGGCTTAGGAGGGAGGAGGGGTATCAGAAGATGCTGGGGGAGGGAAGAAGATGCTGGGTCTTTGAGGGTCATGGATATCCCTTTCAGAATCTCATCAAAGCTATTGTCCTTTCCCCAGGGGGAGGTGGGGAATGGACATCCATGCCCCATTTTCAGAGGATTCATAGTCCCTAAAGCCCGTCTTTGAGTCCCTGAAGAGAAGGGCGGGGGTCATCAGGTAGGGGAGGATAGCCATGCAGAACATTCTGGAACCATGATCTGAGGAGCAGAGGGAAGCTGTGGGTCCAGTCAGCAGTGGCCAGACAGAGGAAATTCGGCATCTGGCTGCTAGCCATTTTCACCCTCTCTCCCACCTTCTGGATCTCTGGCCCCATCCTGACACCTGGTGGCTGCCCGTGGGATGAGGCCAGAGATCTTCCCCTCTTCTTCCTGCCCTGGGAACAAGGAGAAGGTAGCTAGCCAAGCCCAGAACTACAGGAAGGTGAATTCCCAACACCCCAGGACCCAGCCAGGGTCCCCAGGAAGTACCAGCACATTTCCCAGGGATCCTTCAGGAGGGTTCACCCCACTGCAGTCACCAGATGCCTTTTCAATGTAAGTGTGGCGAGCAAACACATGTGCATGAAGAAAGCACCTTTTCCCTGTCAGGTTGGCAAAAGGGATGTGTGTGTGTGCGTGCGCATTTACAACTGAAGACCAATGCAGGCCAGGGTGATAAAAATCACAGGGATGTAAAGTACAGCACAGAGAATGTAGTAAATAACATTGTAATAACTTTGTGTGGTGTCAGATGGATACTAGACTTATGGGGGTATCACTTGGCAAACTATATAAATATCTAACCACTATGCTATACACCTGAACTAATAATGTATGTCAACTGTAATTAAATTTTTTTAAAGTTTTAAATGAAAATTAAAGACAGGTCAGAGCACAGTAAGACCAGCACGCTCATGCACATTGGCGAGAATGTAAATTGGTACACCCCTTCCAGAAGTGGTTCTAGCAAAGTGAATCCAAACTCTTGCAAAGTGTTTCTTTTTTAAAAAGAATTATTTATTTCTTTTTAGAGAGAGGGGGAAAGGAGGGAGATGTAGAGGGAGAGAAACAACAATCAGTTGCCTCTCACACTCTCCCAAATGGGGACCCATCCCGCAACCCAGGTATGTGCCCTGACTGGGGATCAAACCCACAACCCTGTGGTTTGCAGGCTGGCGCTCAGTCCACTGAGCCACAGCAGCCAGGGAACAAAGTGTTTCTATCCTCTGACCTGGTGATTCTACTGTTAAGAATCCAACTTCACAAAATCAAAAGACTGAAAGAACATGATACTTGGAACTGACATAAATGGCAGAAGAGAAAACAAGATTAGCCAAAAGCCATCATTGCTGAAGCCGGGGGATGGCTACATGGGAGTCCTCTGTTCTAGTGTTTTGTCTACTTTGGTATATATTTGAAATTTCCATGATAAAACATTTTTTTTTATATTTTATTTATTTTTAGAGAGAGAGTAAGGGAGAAAGAGAGGGAGAGAAACATCAATGTGTGGCTGCCTCCCGCGCGCCCCCTACTGGGGACCCAGCCCACAACCCAGGCATGTGCCCCTACTGGGAATGGAACCAGTGACCCTTTGATTTGCAGGCCCACGCTCAATCCACTTAGCCACCACACCAGCCAGGGCTCCATGATAAAACATTTTTAAAGAAAAGCATCAGAGATGCAAAGATTTGTATAAAAGATACCAATTTTTAATAGCAAAAATGGTACAAATGGCATAAAAGTGCTATGCTAGAATACCATTCAAATCATGCTGCATCCAAACAGTGGAATATCATGAAGTCATTAAAAATTCACACGTTTTAATGACATGAAAAAATGCTTACAGCGTAATGCAACATGAACCCGTAGGATACAAAATTGTACGTGCAACATTTAACTAATTATGTTAAATTAAAAAACTCATACAAGGGAAGACTATATGAAAACACCCTAGGGTGTTTGTTACACACTGAGACTTTGGGTGATTTTTATTCTTGATATTGTGCTTTATTTCCCCAATTCTACAATAAGTTTCTTACTTTTATAAATAGGCCCAATAAATTGCATTCGTTAAAGTAATACTAACGTGGGAATATGATATATAGCCAAAACCAAAGGCTGCCATAGATTAGCTGTGCAACGTTGAGCAAATTAATTAACTTCTTGGTCTCAGGTTCCTCAACTCTAAAATTGACACAATGCCATCGCATTTCTCAAGCCACCATTTACTGGACATTTGCTGTGCACGAGGCAGGCACTATGCCAGGTGCCCCCCACACACACAGTACCACACACACTACTCATACACGATCATTTCAATACTCACAATAAGCTCTGGAGTAGGTTCTGGTATTCCCATCTTAGAGGTGCACAAACTGCAGCTCAGAAAAGTTAGGGAGCACTCTCAGGCTTACCTGGCTAGTCAGCAGTATAGTCAGGGTGCAGACATAGGTCAGGCCATCTTTGAAAGCCCAGCTCTTGGGCTGCAGCCTGGGCTGCTCACAGTTACGGTTCTGAGCAAGGGCTGCAGAAAAGAACGCAGGTGCCATGCCACACACAGCACGTGGCTCCGAGCACAGAGCGGCTCCTTTAATGTGACCCCCGGACATTGGTAAATGTGGCAAAACAAAGCCGTATACCCTCAGGAAAAAAGGGATTCTGCCCAAAAAGAATAGATTATTCAGGACTTGTAGGAGCAGACCAGAGAGATACGGAGAGACGGCCTCACTCAGGGAGCCATGGCGGGGCTGGGACTGTATGCCCCACAGGTTCTAACACAGTTCTGTCAGGGACTTCTTTGGGGCTTCATCGGGCGCCACATACCTTCATAGGCAGCTGAGAATTCAGTATACAGTCACTCCACCAACAAGGTGTCACCCTCACCTTCCACTCACCCTGCCACCCTTCCCCCCTAAGGAACAGGGTACAGGGCTCACCAGGCCCATAAACTGGTTTTTCTTTTCTTGTTTTCCCTTTTCTCAGGGACAAAGAGAATATTAAGGCCTGAGCAGGACAAGGCACTGTGTGGAGAAGGAGGGCCTGAATATCTAGGAGTGAGCCCTGTGAAGCAGGTGGGCCTGCCCCCAGAATGCCCTTCTGGATTCACCTTAAATGCCTCTTGCCCCCGGGAGCCAGCCTAAGTTAGGTGCCACCCCTATTCCCTGTCTCCACCTCGTGGACCTACCAAAGCACTAACTGCACTGAAGTGCTTCTTAGTTGTCTGTCTTCCCTGCTAGACAGTAAGCTCCCTGGGAGCAGGCACCACTGTGTGCACCACTGTATCTCTGGCCCCTGGCAATGTGCCTGGTCCCCAGTAAACTGTGTAAATGTTTGATGAATGGAGGAAGGAAGGAAGGAAGGAAGGCCTTCACCATAGATCTTGTCCCAAATGGACCCATAGCTGCCCTGTTCCATACTAAGCACTGAAATGTTGTCCCTGCCCTAGAGGCTTAACATGTTTCTCCAATCTCATATCCACCTTCAGGAAATCAAAGTGCAAGGGAAAGTCCTATTGATTCCAAACCTCATGCTCTTTATTTTACCAAAGTATTCAAAATGGAGCTCCTGAATCTAAGGGAGGTTCTCAAGTACATGGAATCCTAGGAGGAATTCCAGGGCTCAAAAGGCCTGAGGTCTAATGTTCTCATCCCAGCTCTGCCTCTTCTGTTGTGTGACTTCCAGTGAGTGACTTCCCCTTTTGGGCCTCAGTTCTCTTCTCTGTAAAATGATGGAGTGAACCAAACCTTGTATGAAAATAGAAGCAATTGAGTGCACTTGACTATTTATGCTGTTGAGGGTAATTGAACAGTGTCTTCTTCCTAAATGCTTAGGGGCAGCATAGATGCAGCATCTAAGTCAGCTGAGGGGGCAAGGAAGACAGTATGTGCCTATTTCCAGCTGTAAACAGTGAGGTCCAGGATGTGCCACCTCTCCCATAAGCAGTCAAGGAGGGATGGTAGGCTACGGGGGACCTTCCCTCAATAAGGGCCCATCCAAACATGCCTACGTGTCTTTGTCTCCAGGCTTGCAAAGGAGAAGACGACTCTGAAGCCCCAGGATCTTCAGAGCACCACCAAGCATGACCTTCTGCTTTACATCCCCAAACAATACACCCTCATGCCAGTCCTCCCCTTCAGAGGAACTACCCAGGGAAACATAGTTGGTGGGGGGTGGAGGATGGCCAGGCCTGGAAAAGCAGGGTTGGTGTCAGGCTTCCTGGCAGGGCCCCATTTCAAGCCTCCCCAGAAAGTGCAGGTGAGGGAGCCACAATCCCCTTACAGTGGCTTCTTAGGGAGGACGGTGGACTTGGTGGACACAGGTATCAACGTTTTCCTGGCAGCTGGCAGGTTCACCCTTCTCCCCAGAGCCCCACAAACACCACTCCCAGCCCTCAGACTCTGTCTGGGCTCTTCCCGCCTGGATTGCTACGCCTGTGTCTGCCCTTCCCCATGCAGAGCTTTCTCTTTCTCTCTTTCTCTTTCTCTCTCTCTCTCTCTCTCTCTCTCTCTCTCTCTCTCTCTCTCCCCCTCTCTCCCTCTCTCTCTCTCCCCATATGTGCATATATTTCTCCCTCCTTCTCCTCCTCCCCTGCTTCTCTCCTCCTTGCCATTCTTCACCAGCTCCAGAATGGGCCTCCCCCCACCTCGCCCCCTCCCCCGCCAGTGTCTGCCTCCTCAGCTCTCGCCCCTGCACCTCTTCGTCTGTGCTCCTCTCGCCCTCTCCCGGCCTCGCCCGTACCTTTCCTCCTCCGCCTGGCTTTGGCCTCCCCCCGCCTTCCCATCTTCAGCTCAGTCTCCTCCCCCTTACTCTTCTCCCCTCCCCTCAGCCTCACCCCACGCCCTGCCAGAATCCCGGGGGGTTTTTCCACCGTGGGGGTCTCTGTGCCTCGCATTCTCCCGTCTACCTGCCTCCTCCCTCACGGCAGGTTTTCCAGGCATCTGTCCTTTTCTGCCTGGCCACCGCCCCCACCACCGCTATCAGCGCCACTGTCTCTTCTTCTGTCTCCTCTCCCCACCCTCTCTTCGCCCTGCCCCTTTAAATCTGCCTGGCCCAGCCTACCCCGTGATGCTGGGATGGAGCAAACATTGATTTGTGCTGGGATGGAATCGGAATTTTGATATTTTTTTCTCTCCCAACCATAAGAAGAAAAAAATATAATAAAAACACCCCCTCTTGGTAGTCCCCTCTCCCTTCCCACCCAGCTCCCTGCTCATCTTCCTTTTCTCTAGCCAAGGCAGAATTTTTTCCCTACACTATTCTCATCTTCCCCCACCCCTGCCACTACCTCGCCCCCCCACACCACCTGGTCCTCCAGCTGGGGAGAGGGGGGACTCTCTCCTGCAGCTCCCCCATCTTCGCTCTCTGGGTTGGAGCAGTCTCTCCGGAAGGGGAGGGGGCTTGGCTTGTCGGGGCGAGGTGGGAGTGGAGGTATCCTGCCATGGACGCCGTGCCTGGGAGGCAGCCTGAGCCCCAGCCCACATGGTGAGTAACCTACCCACTCCCTCCTGCCTGTCTGCCCATCCCTACCCTCGCGTTGGCCCTGCAGAGCCTCCCCGCATCCCCATCCTTTCCCCTACCAAACCCTCTGCCCACCTTGCTCTGATCTCCCCGCTACATTTTCAACCCCCCCCCCCCCTTTGCCTGGGAAGCCAAAGAACAGGGACAGAGGGGTCCTCACAGCAGACAGCAGCCAGGGAAGCGGATGGCCTAAAACTCTGCCCAGCCCCCTCTCGTGACTCTCCCCCCCTCCCAAAAAAAAACCTGCCATCTACACTCGACACTTTGGGGCTCCAGATTGGAGAAGTGGGACTCCCGCTTGGGGTTGGGAACCTCAAGTCATGGGAGGAGCCCTCAACAAGAATGGAGGAGTGGAGGAGCCCCCGTGCCTCCAAAGCTTAGGAGCTGCTGTAAGATGCTGCCGAAGGTGGGGGGTTGGGGGCGGTGCTGATGCCCCGGAGCCACTGGGCCAAGGAGCCGCGGGCAAAGAGGAGGGGCCTCGCTCACCACTTCCCCCCTCTTTCTCCGCAGCCACTCAGGATGAGGGTCCGGCCCTGCCAGCCCGCGCTGGGGCCCCCCCGCCCGGCCCCGGTCTAACTGCCCCCGCCCCCAGGCCTCGCCCGGCTCCCAGGCCCCCAGCCGGCTCTCCAGCCCCAGGATGCGCTGAGCCGCCGGGGGGCTGAGGCCGCGCCAACTACATGCATGTCCCCCGGGGGCAAGTTCGACTTTGACGACGGGGGCTGCTACGTGGGGGGCTGGGAGGCGGGGCGGGCACATGGCTACGGCGTGTGCACGGGGCCCGGCGCCCAGGGCGAGTACAGCGGCTGCTGGGCACACGGCTTCGAGTCACTGGGCGTCTTCACGGGGCCCGGCGGACACAGCTACCAGGGCCACTGGCAGCAGGGCAAGCGTGAAGGGCTGGGCGTGGAGCGCAAGAGCCGCTGGACGTATCGCGGCGAGTGGCTGGGCGGGCTGAAGGGGCGCAGCGGCGTGTGGGAGAGCGTGTCCGGCCTGCGCTACGCCGGGCTCTGGAAGGACGGCTTCCAGGACGGCTACGGCACCGAGACCTACTCCGACGGAGGTGCGGGGCCCGGCCCACTACTGTCTGTCTGCTCGTCCGCGTGCGCCTCCCAGTCGGTCTGGCCCGCGTATGCCTTTCCCCGCCATAGCCCATCCCCACCCCCACCCCATGCCCCGCTCTTTTCCCATACGCCATCCCCATCGACATGCACCCCTGAGCCCGTCTTTCTGCCCTCCCCTCCCACCATCGCACACGCCTTACTCATTTGTCTGCCCCTGCCTGCTTTTACCTCTCCCCAGTCTACCTGTCCCTCACCGCCACGTCGCCCCCCACCCCGCCTGACCCTCACACACCCCGTCTGCCAGCCCCTCTCTGCCGGTCCCACACACCTGCCCCACCTGTCCCTAACACCTCTGCTCTGCCTGTCCACTCACATTTCTTCAGTCGGCTTGCCCCATCCTAGTCCTGTTTGTTTGTCACATGGCTATCTTCTACACCCCGTCAACCTGTCCCTCACACCCCCCCCCCCCCGGACTGTCTGTCCTCCACACAACCCAGCCTGCCTGCCCCTCCCCTTTCTCTTGTCTACCTGCACTGCCCAAATCCACGGATCTCCTGCCCCTTGCCTTTCTTCACTCCGCTTTTCCACACCTTCCGACCCAACCTGGCCTGTCGCCAGCCCTAGTGCCCTTCCCCGACCTCCACGCTAAGGCTTCCAGGGGTGCTTGGAGCCTGGGGTGCAAGGAGCAGCAGGTCCTGACACTTTCTCCCCCTCCCACCCTGTCCGCAGGCACCTACCAGGGCCAGTGGCAGGCCGGGAAGCGCCACGGCTACGGGGTGCGCCAGAGCGTACCCTACCATCAGGCGGCGCTGCTCCGCTCTCCCCGCCGCACCTCTCTGGACTCCGGCCACAGCGACCCCCCAACGCCGCCCCCGCCCCTGCCCCTGCCAGGCGACGAGGGGGGCAGCCCGGCCTCTGGCTCACGGGGAGGCTTCGTGCTGGCCGGGCCCGGAGACGCTGACGGTGCGTCCTCCCGCAAGCGCACCCCCGCGGCCGGCGGCTTCTTTCGCCGTTCGCTGCTGCTTAGCGGGCTCCGCGCTGGCGGGCGCCGCAGCTCCTTGGGCAGCAAGCGGGGCTCCCTGCGTAGCGAGGTGAGCAGCGAGGTGGGCAGTACAGGGCCCCCGGGCTCCGAAGCCAGCGGGACCCCAGCCCCAGCGCCGCCCGCCCTCATCGAGGGCTCAGCCACTGAGGTGTATGCGGGCGAATGGCGCGCCGACCGGCGCAGCGGCTACGGCGTGAGCCAACGCTCCAACGGGCTTCGCTACGAGGGCGAGTGGCTGGGCAACCGGCGGCACGGCTACGGGCGCACCACCCGCCCCGACGGCTCCCGTGAAGAGGGCAAGTACAAGCGCAACAGGCTGGTGCACGGGGGGCGTGTGCGCAGCCTCCTGCCGCTGGCCCTTCGGCGGGGCAAAGTCAAGGAGAAGGTGGACAGGGCTGTCGAGGGCGCACGTCGAGCAGTGAGCGCTGCACGCCAGCGCCAGGAGATCGCCGCTGCCAGGTGGGCATCGGGTGCAGGGGGCAAAGCTGGGCTAAGGGGAGAAGGTACCCTCGAGACAGGAAAGGGGGTTGGTGCCTAAAAGAGGACCAGGACCCATGGCCTAGGGCATAGTGGGAAAGAGCAAGCCTAAGGCCAGGCAGTTGTAGCCCTGGGTGTTTATCTGAGGCTACAGGTGGATATGAGTGTAACTGTGGGTGGCTGGGTATTTGAGGGAAGCCATGTCAGATTTTAAGTGTGTCTCAATGTCTTTTATGGGGACGTGTGTCATTGTAAGTGGGATTCAATGAGCACTGCCTTTTGCAGGCCCAGAAACCTTGTAGAACTCAGAACCTTGTGTTCCTAGTCTTCCTCTTCTTGCAGCTGATCCAGCCTCCAGGCCTCAGGTGGAGAGCCCCAGCCCTGGGGAGGGAGACGGAGTGTGTATTCCTAACCACAGCCCAGCCTGCCCACAGCCGGGTGCCATTAAAACCTGGAGTCTGGGCGAGGTCTCGTTGGCACAGCTGACCTCTCCACCTAAAAAGAGAGCCCCCTCTTAGTTTTACCTCCTCTGCCTCCCAGTCTGTACCCAATGATAAGGGTTTGTGTGGAGGAGGCCTTGCCGGTAAATGAATTTTTTTTTTCTGTAAGTCAGATTACATATCCATGCATCAGGAACCTTGTTATTTAAAGCAGCGCTGTCCAGTAGGAACATAATGTAAGTCAAATACATAATTTTAAATCTTCTAGTAGCCATAAGAAAAAATAAAAAATAGATGAAGTGAATTTAAATAATACACTTTTATTTAAACCAATATATCCAAAATATTATCATTTCAACCTATAAGCAATATAAAATTATAAATGAGATATTTTACATCCCCCCTTTTTTACTAAGTCTTTGAAATCTAGTCTATATTTGATACTTACAGCATATCATTTCAATTCAGTATAACCACATCTTAAGTGCTTAATAGCCACATATGGCTTGCAACTACTGGAGTAGGTGGCCCAAATTTAAAGAAAGCCAAAAATCCATTTGTAATGGGATTCACAGGTCCCTGATTTATGCAATTCATCCATATGAATTTTTATATATTAGATTTTATTTAAAGGGGAGGGCACAGTTCAAGGATTTTAAGACTGTTTCAGAAGATAAGAGTTCAAGATATATCTAAATATGCTTCAGTGGGTTTGTATGATGGGTGACAAGGGGTGTGTGTGTGTGTGTGTGTGTGTGTGTCCATGTCATATCCAGACTAGGTGCCTGAGCCAGAGGATATCTATGTGTACACATATCTGAGCATCCGGAGGGTGAGAGTTCAGGCCCTTAAGCCAGGGATGGAGGGAGGCAGAGCACCAGGAAGCATTTTGCACTAGATGAGATAGGGCATGTGCAGAAAACACTGTTTTCAGTAGCTAGAGGATCAGGCAGTGGGAGGAGTCTGGTTAGTCTCCCCAGCAACAGGCCTGGCAAACCTGATTGGCTATGAGCTGCCATGGAAACAGCAGAGCCTCAGCAGTAGGTACCTCTGCCAGGTAGCCTGAGCCTGGCTTGATGCCTAAGTACAGACTAGATCTACTGCCTAAAACTTGATCATCCATATACTCCCAATTCAAAACACAGGCTCTTGTCAGTGTTGCAGTTTCTTTATCGCCAATAGAACTCAATGAAACACCAGACTGTGATCTTCATCCCCTGCCCTAAACCAAGACCAGCTCAGTTTCAGGACAGGGGTAGTCGTGTTCATATAGAATTTGAAAGCCCTAAGATGGAAGAACAGCATTATCTGAGGTTCCTCCAAGCAGGCTCTAGAGGTCCTTGACCCACCAAATTTGATGGGAGGAGATTGACCATATCTTCCAAGGGTACATACAGAGCAGGTGGACCTGAGTCTGCAGTGGACACCACCACCCTCCGCCCTGCCCCCATACCCAGACCGCCTCCTAGGCCGGATTAAACAGGCCTGGAGCCAGAGGAAGTCATGGATCTTGATCCATTCGATCCCATTGCAAGTATATCAGTCAGGATTACAGAAGTCATTTAATGATTACAGGGCATCTACCATTAACAGCAGAAGGTGAAAGGGAAGGGGAAACTGAGAAAGTGTCTGACATCAAAGGGAGAACTTGGAAACAACAGCAGGAAAAGGACTGATAATGCTTCAAGGTGCCCTGTACCTAAGGAGCAGGGTAGGGTGGGAGGGGGCTATAGAACAGAGACTAGGAGCTTACCCAGAAGGTATAATCACAGTGGTGAGAAAGCATGCAAGTTGGCAGGGAGAGGGAATAGATAAGAGCAAAATGGGGGGACCCACCCTTACTCCAGTTCCAGAGTTCAGAAAGATGAGGTGGGGCAGTGGGGCAGTCACAGTGAGGAAGTGTAATAACAGAAGAGGTTAAAGAAAAGCAACATGTGAGATTCTCATGTCAGGAAGTCTGCAAAGAGAGGCAGGATTCAATCAGGGCTAGCAGCAGCGAGGGGAAGGGAGGCAGAGGCCCCTCACATGGGGAGAGAGTGGCTAAGAGCAAGGGCGGGGGATGAAGCTGTTACAAGAGCAGGACTGAGGGACAGGAAAACACCCAGGACCCCACAGAGAGCTGTGTGACCCCAGGGAGTGGGAGAAGAATTGTTAACAACGGGAAGTGCCAATGGCAAAGAGGGCTGGCAGGTACAGCTTATAAGCACCAAGCAGGTGCGTCTGCAGAGGGCTGTGCTAAGAGACCGAGGGCTCACTTGTCAGTGGGATAGGAGAAAGCAGGAGCGGCATAACAGAGCTGAGAGCAGCTGGGGAGGGCCTGGCCCTGTGGCTCAAAGAAAGGAAGTGTTACTGCAGGACGAGATGGTGGAAGGGTGTGAGAGGACCCAGAGGGTGTGGTGACAGCAGGCACAGGCCAGGTCTAGGAGAGGAAACTAGAGCCCAGCTGCCCTGCTGGGCTGGGGATGTGTTGGGGTGGGGACATGGGCCAAGGGGCTGGAGCACCGGTGCAGGTCTGCTAAGTCCCTGTCCCTGGAACCTGACAGGGCAGCAGACGCCCTTCTAAAGGCAGTAGCAGCCAGCAGCGTTGCTGAGAAGGCTGTGGAGGCTGCTCGAATGGCCAAACTGATAGCCCAGGACCTGCAACCCATGTTAGAGGCCCCAGGTGAGGCATGGACAGCCTGGGGTGGGGGTTGGGCCTGCTGGGGAGCTGGAGGGGAAAGGGGAAGGGAATCTCCACAGGAGGCTAGGGATGGGAAAGCCAAGGTATAAGGGTCTGAGGGGACAGAGGGTGGCAGAGTAGGGAGTAGAACTGGGAATTGATAATAGGGTAATAAGGGCAAGGGGTTGGAGTCTTGCCATGAGAGGCTATAAGCCTGGAAATACCAAAGTCCTGGGGAGTGCCCAGTCAGGGGGATAAAGCTGGAGCTTTTGCAGTCCAAGGCCAGTTAGACCCCTCTGATTCTTAGCTATCCCTGCCCCAGGCCGCAGACCCAGGCAGGACTCAGAAGGTTCTGACACAGAGCCCTTGGATGAAGACAGCCCTGGGGTGTACGAGAATGGACTTACCCCCTCAGAGGGCTCTCCCGAACTGCCCAGCAGTCCTGCCTCCTCCCGCCAACCCTGGCAACCCCCTGCCTGCCGGAACCCACTGCCTCCTGGAGGGGACCGGGGTCCCTTCTCCAGCCCCAAAGCTTGGCCTGGGGAGTGGGGGTGCCCAGGTGAGCAGGCAGAGGAACTAGCTGGCTATGAGGCCGAGGATGAGGCTGGGATCCAGGGCCCAGGACCCAGAGATGGTTCCCCACTCCTTGGAGGCTGCAGTGACAGTTCCGGAAGTCTTCGAGAGGAGGAAGGGGAAGATGAAGAGCCCTCGTCCCCCATGAGGACCCCAGGGGCCTTGGCACCTGAGACCATGGCCACACCAGTCCTAAGGGGCCCATCCTCAAGCGGTCCTGAAGCTGGATGCCTGATGGAAGAGCTTGAGGAGCCAGCTGCTACCGAGAGGCCCGCCCAGCCGGTGAGACAGACACCTTCCAAGCCACTTTGTGCCCTCTGAGTCTCAGCTCCTTTCTGGCCCCCTTCTCCTCAAAGCCTTCCCTCTCATCCTTTCCAGGCCTCTCTCTGACCCCCTGAGGGACTCTAATTTGGATTCCACTTTCTCTCTGCCTGCCCAGTCTTAAACCATATCCTACCTCAATTTTTTTTTTTTTTTTTAATTTGAGAGCTGGAAGAAACCTTAAAGATCTTCCAACTCCCTCTTTTGACAGAAAGGGAAGCTGAGGCCCAGAGCACTTAAAGTAACTTGCCCAAGGTTACAGACTAATAATGAACAATAAAGCCAGAACATCTTTCCCTGTTCTCCTTCCATATCATTTCTGGCTCCCAGTTTCCTACTCCACCCCCACCCCCACCTCCACACTTTCTCTCTTTGGTGCCCAGAAATAAAAAAGGAAAAGCTTGTACCCTCCCTACTCTGACTCTCCCTCCCTCTCCTGGGAAGAAGAGAAATAGGAAAAAAAAAGTCAGAAAACCAGGAGGGGTGGAGTTTCCCCAGAACCCTTTATTTTGATTGGACTCCAGGCCTCTGTTTCCTAGCAACCACATCCTCACCCCTTCATCCCTTTCTGCTTAACTGCAGTACCGCCTGCTGCTGCCAATCAATGTATGCCACTAAGGCCAGGCACCTTCTGCCTGGGCCACGTGACATGGTGGGAGCGGAGCGGAGTGGAGGGAGGAAGGGCTGTTTCTGATTTGAGGGAGCCAGAGGGAACATGCGGTCCTGGCTGGGAGAAGAGGGGTTTTTTTGCCATCCAAAACAAAGGCTGAAGCTCTGTTCTGGCCTCTGAGGAGAGGTGTCTGGGACCCTCCAGCTTTGCCACTTTGGCCAGGGCAGGAAGGTGGAACCTGTTGCTGGGCCTGGTCCTCAGGGACTGAGACTGCATTTCTCCTTCCTCTCTAGGGAGCTGCCAATCCCCTGGTGGTGGGAGCCGTGGCCCTCCTGGACCTCAGCCTGGCATTCCTGTTCTCCCAGCTCCTTACCTAAGGCTCCTGCCTGGCCTAATTCTGGCTTCGGTTGCTGCCTCTTCACTCCTTTGACCTGCCTTTTTCTCTTTCCCTCCTTCTGCTTGTTTTTTCTCTTCTTTCTCTTCTCCCTTTCCTTTCTGTCTCCCTTCGTTTTTGTCTCTTGCTTTCTCTTTCCTGCTCTCCTTTCAGATTCTCTCATTTATTCTGAATCTGTCTCTGTCTTCCTCACTCCATTCCCCAACCCAACCCCTCCTTTCTCTAGATTGTTTACATATGAAGGGCTTTTCTTGCTCAGAGTTGCTCTCTTCTCTGAGACACACAAATCTAAGTCAGACCATTGCCCCACACCCTCCCCACCTTTTCTTTAGACCTGAACTTGGATGAGGGTGGGGGTTTGGTATCCTGAGGAGTCTCCTGGAAGCTGTGTAGAAAGGAGGAAGAAAATGGAGGAGTGACCATACTGGGCAAGGCACTGGTCGAGCTGCTGTGGCTCCCTAACCCAGGGACCTGGTGTCCCTCTGAGACCTAGTAAAAAAGCTGGAGGAGGTACAGCCACCATCTCCGACTTTGGAGGATCTTATCTCCCTTCCAAGCACTGAGATAGGTTCTTGCCTAATTCCATCCTTCCCTGAAAGAGATATGAAAGGAAATGAAAAGCAGAATGACTCCCTAGCATCTCCCACTTTTCCCCTCAACAGCCAGCCCCTCATCCAACCCCCTAGGGTGGCATGCCATGTCAAGAGCAATGTGTAGAGGAAAAAAGGAGCCCAGGGCAGCTGAGTCTACCCAGTGATCTCTCCCACCCTTCCCTCTCCCCTCAAAGTTTATTTGATTGGTCTGGACTCACCTGTGGCCTTTGATTAAATTCTATGGGGCCTGAAGAAGACATTCCTACTGCAGAGGGTCCGAGGCACTTGAGCAAGGACCCCATTCCCCAACTCTGGCAGTTGTGGTGGGGGAGGCAGTTTGGGGGAATGGAACCAGACCAGTTGACAGGAACTCACAGGGCAGCAAAAGTTGTAACAAGCTTAATCTCTACGAGGGTTATATTTTTTCCCACATCATATCAGAATATTGTGAAATGGGTAAACAGAAGGAGGGGATCACAGGAAGCCGATCTATCTCACACTTTCCAGGCAGGGCAGAGGTGGGAGTCAAAATGGGCTGTGAGGTGGGTGGAGAGGAGAGCCCTGTTTGAGGGTGTGGCTGATCCCTGGCACTAACTTTTCCCCTGGGGGCAGGAAGCCCTGGGAAGAGGGGACTGTAAGGTCCCCAGGGGATCTTTCCTCCCTCCCCCTGCATGAGGCAGAGGCAAGCTGCCTGTCAAACCCCTCCCTCAAGGAATGGCCTTGCCTGGGAATGCCCACCACACACACCCTCTTCTTTTTTCTAGTCAAACTCTGTTTACTCCCCGGACTGCCTCCCTCCACCCTCCCTTCTCAACCCTTATTTCTGATTTCTATTTCATGGAATTTGGGACTGAAGTTAAACAACAGGGCTGCCGCCACCAAGTCTTGCAGGAAAAAAATACAAAGAAATTTAACAAAAAAAAAAATATATTAATAAAAAAGTTCTAAAAAGGGGGGATTTGTCATTTCCTGTGGGGTGCGATGGCTTCACACCCCAGGTCTCTGAGGATGCAGGGGTGGTGAGAATGTACGAGAAGCCCTCTCGGGGAACCGCAGGCGTGTTAGATAGTCTGAAGGCCCCTATAGTTAAAGAGTCTTCCAAAAGTCCCAGGCCAGACGACTTAAGACGGCTCCGCGGGGCGGCCCAGGAGGGGCGGGGTCCCGTGATGGGGGCGGGGAGAGGGGAGGACCAGACCAACACCAACCCCCGCCCGGCCAAGTACCAGGAAACGCCGGGGGTAGAGGAACGGAGTTGAGCCAGAAGCCAGGTGAGGCTGGCGTCCTGTTGTGGGGAAGCTGGGACGCCTAAAATGTGAGCCTGGGGAGGAATCCCGCGGAAGAACTAGCGAAGGGCCTGGAAGGAAAGGAATGGCTGAGCCACAGATGAAAAACCAGGTGGGGTGGAGAGGGGCAAATAGGCGGGGTCCCGGCGCAGGCTCAGTACGAGAGTGCAGGGTTGGGCGGAGACGCATGCGTAGTGGGGATCTCCGGCTGGGAGAAGAGGGCGGAGCTTGGGGACTCACGCGGGGAAAGGTGAATGTGGGTTCAGTTTTAGAGTAGCCGTGAGACCCCGGCCTTCAGGATCTTGGTACAGGGCAAGCCTGGGCAAAAAGGCCAGACACTTCCAGCTAGAGAGGCTTAAAGGCCTCTCCATTCTCGGTCTCAACCCCCTGCCTCCTCGCCCAGGATGGTGGTGCCGTCGCTGAAGCTTCAAGATCTAATCGAGGAGATTCGTGGGGCCAAAACCCAGGCCCAGGAGCGGGAAGTGATCCAAAGGGAGTGTGCCCATATCAGGGCCTCCTTCCGCGACGGGGACCCTCTGCAGAGGCACCGCCAGCTGGCCAAACTGCTCTATGTCCACATGTTGGGCTATCCTGCCCACTTTGGGCAGGTACTGGTCAGGGATGCCTGCCTCCAGGGATGAGAAAGGCCAGCGGGGCAGGGTCTTGGACCTGCTCACCTACGTGTGCCCCTGTTTTTTAATGCTGCTATGTTCTGAGCCCTCACAGCATTCACTGCAGACCTTCCCCACTACAGCCCCCATTGATCGGCAGCTGTACTGAACCCTTCCTTCTCTGGCCAGCCCCCCTCCAGGCACCTCCTCCTCTCTCCTCCCATTCTCCTCAACTCTTACCACCTTACTAGCTCTAAGCCTCTCCTTTTGTTGTACGGAGGGTGATGGGATGTGGTGCCCCCACAAGTTAACCTGGTGTTAAGGAGAAACATAGAAAAGGGATGTTGATGTCTCTGGCTTCACTCACCTCCCTTCCTGGTCTGCCCCTTCCCCTATAGATGGAGTGCCTGAAACTGATTGCCTCTCCCAGGTTCATAGACAAGAGGGTGGGCTACCTGGGTGCCATGCTTCTACTGGATGAGAGACAGGATGCCCACCTGCTTATAACCAACAGCATTAAGAAGTAAGAGGGTTCTGGGAAGCACTTGGAATCAGGGAGATGGGAGAGTGAGGAGCGGGGAAATCCCAGGGGACTGCCTGCTGTAGGCACTGAAAGGACTGAATTTCTCAGAGGCTTGACAGACTGTCCTCCCAAAACTGTGCAGTGACCTGAGCCAGGGTATCCAGGCAGTACAAGGCCTGGCCCTGTGCACTCTGAGCACCATGGGCTCTGCTGAGATGTGCCGGGACCTGGCCACTGAGGTGGAGAGACTGCTCCTGCGTCCCAGCCCCTATGTGCGCAAGAAGGTGAGGTAGTAGAGCTGCAGGCACTTGCCCCTCCAGAAGCTGTCCCTTTTGCCATGTGGCTGAGGTGGGGGGTGGTCCATCCTGACCCCCTGACTTCTGCAGGCCGTTCTGACTGCAGTGCACATGATCCGAAAGGTCCCTGAGCTCTCTGACATCTTCCTCCCAGTTTGTGCCAAACTGCTTCACGAACGCCACCATGGTAAGGCCGCAGGGCTCCCCATTCCCTGCCTCAGCTCTGGCTGTGGCCAACAGTGGAAAATGGGACAGGAACTTAGCTCATTGGAGAAGGGTAGTATGTGCACACACACAGTGGAATCCCCTGTACCCCTGGCCCACCATTCACTTCCCCTGCCCTGACCCCAGGCGTCCTGCTGGGCACCATCACGCTGATCACAGAGCTCTGCGAAAGAAGCCCTGCAGCCCTCAAGCAGTTTCGAAAGGTGGGCTGGTGAAGGGACAGACCTTGGGCCAGGAAAAGAGGGGCAGCGGGTTTGGGATGGGACTGAAGGTTGAGAAGATGAGGAAAAGTGCCCAGATAAGGCTGTGGCCTCCCTCCAGGTGGTGCCCCAGCTGGTACGGATCTTCCGGACTCTGGTGACAACAGGACACACCACAGAACACAGCATATCTGGAGTCAGTGACCCCTTCCTACAGGTGGGCTGATCCTTCTCTGCTGTAACCCTGGAACAAGAGCTTGGCTGTAAGCCCATGGCCAGTGGTCACCTCCCAGAGAAGACTTTGACTCAGTGTCTTGGGCAGGGTGGCAGACACAGGACTGCCCAGGTCATCCCAGGACCAGTGCAGGGAAGGTATGCCTAAAGGTCAGAAAATCCAGTGTAGTAACAATAAAAAACACCCTGACCCCAAATTCCCTAGCCTCACATACCTATGATCCCCTCCCAGGGCCCAAGGGACCTGCAGAGGGGAGGCAGAGGGGCAGGGAGGCTCTAGGAAACCAGCCAGACCTTTCCCAATGCTCTCTTCGATGTCAGATTTTCCTCTTCATCCCCTTGACTCCTTACCCTAAGAACCCCTCTCCCTCTCAACCTTTAACCCAACCTCAGGTCCAGATGCTTCGTCTGCTTCGGATTCTGGGCCGGAACCACGAGGAGAGCAGTGAGAACATGAATGACTTGCTGGCCCAGGTGGGGGTCTGGGGAGGGGCGCTGGTTACGTGTGCTGTTGTGGGATCCCACCAGCCCTGGGCGTCCCTAATGTGACAGCCCACTGTGAGGTGGCCATATAATCCCTGGTTCCCTCCAGACTATGATCTCCATGAGGACAGGCACACAGTATGGTAGGTAGTGGGTGTGGCCTCAGGGAACTTTGTTAGATGGTTGAGTATGGAATGACATAGTAGAGAACTTCCAGAGACCTGAGGAGAGGACAGAGCCCCATTTACATGCATCTCCTCTCCCATCCACTCAGGTGGCCACTAATACAGATACCAGCCGGAATTCAGGCAGCGCAGTCCTGTTTGAGACTGTGCTCACCATCATGGACATCCGCTCTGCAGCTGGCCTGCGGGTATCATCTGCCTCTCCCACTGTGGCCCCACCCACCTACTCCAGCCAGGGAGACAGGTCCTATGCCAGGCTATCCCCACTCCTGAATGAGCCGATTGTTCCTTCCCTAACTGTCCCCAACCTCTGCCTCCCATAGGTTCTAGCTGTCAACATTCTTGGCCGCTTCCTGCTCAACAGTGACAAGAATATTAGGTATTATATTCCAAGTGTCTGGCTGGGCTATGCCACTGAGCCCCTGGCCCTCTGCTCTCCTTCTTCCAGAGCCTCCCAATTCATTCCTATCCCGGTACCCAGGGCAGAATGGTGCAGGGAGCGGGGGCTGCTGGCCATGGTGTGATGGGGCCTCTCCCATCCTGTCCAGGTACGTAGCCCTGACATCACTGCTGCGACTGGTGCAGTCTGATCACAGTGCTGTGCAGCGACACCGGCCCACTGTAGTGGAATGTCTTCGGGAACCTGATGCCTCCCTGAGCCGGTGAGCAAGACAGAGGGCCCAGTTCCTGGTGGCCAAGGCCTGAACCAGCTCAGAGCAGCTGGAGTAAGGGGACTAGGAGACAAGTGCCTGGGGAAGGGCAGGGCCTAGGCTAACCCATACAGACACACAGCTCCTTCTCCTGCCAGGCGGGCCCTGGACCTGAGCCTGGCTCTGGTGAACAGCTCCAACGTGCGAGCCGTGATACAGGAGCTTCAAGGCTTTCTGGAGTCCTGCCCCCATGATCTACGGGCAGACTGTGCCTCAGGCATCCTGCTGGCAGCAGAGAGGTGAGGTGACAGGTGCCCAGGAGGCAAAGGGTAGAATCTGGGGAGGGTCAGTGCCAGGGCTGAAATGCCATATGTCCCCTAGGTTTGCCCCAACCAAGAGATGGCACATAGACACCATCCTGCGAGTGCTGACAACGGTAAGGCCAGTGTTGGTCTGAGGCCTGGGTGGGAGTGCACAGGGCTCCCCACACTGACTTGGCCATATTCACCGCTCCAGGCGGGTGCCCACGTTCGGGATGACGCAGTGGCCAACCTGATCCAGCTGATTGGCGGGGCCCAGGAGCTACACGCCTACTCTGTGCGTTGCCTCTACAGTGCCCTGGCACAGGACATCTCCCAGGTAATGTTCCCACCATCCAGGCTCAGGGACGCCCAACCCTCCCAAGCCTTTCTTGGGCCCCGCTACTCCTTACACCTGGTTCCCAACAATTTTCCCTCAAAGTCACAACTGTCTACATAGTGAAGGAGACACTCAAGGACAGAGCCCTGTTCTTAGTGAGAACTCTTGGACTTCTATCCTGATTTTGGTGCCTACTGGCTGCATAACCAGATGACTAATTTAACTTTATGCTCAGCGCCCCCAGCTTTGTACCCTGCCCACTCCCCGGAGCTGTTTTGCAGATCAAATGAGATCAGTAAAAGCTCTTTCTGTATGTATTAGGTTTTGTTATTACCTAAATGCCGAGAGAATTAACAAATGCAGCCAGTATCTATAGCCCCCTGTCCATGTTACTTAAGTAGGATGGGTAGAAACTATCCACCCCTTCTGAAGCAAGGGACCCTCATTTCACCCGCCCTGCACCGTGGTTAGGCCATGTAGTTCTGATACTTGGCCACCAGAGGGCAGAGGAAGCCCAGCAGCCAGAACAGTGGGGGAACAAATTGTAACTGCTTCTTATGCCAAGACCCTTCCCTTTCTCCACCTCTGCAAACCTCACCATCTCTGCACTGCCTAAAGGGATGTCACAGGGTTTGGAAGTGAGGAGGGGACCCAGCATGTTTCTTATCCCACACAGCAACCACTGGTCCAAGTGGCAGCCTGGTGCATTGGGGAGTACGGGGACCTTCTGCTGGAGGGGAGCTGTGAGGAAACTGAGCCACTTCAGGTGAGATTTGCATTGAGGGTAAATTGTGGAGGAACTTCTCAGGGGAGGCAGGACTGGCCCCAGGGTCACTACCTGTGCCCCCCGAAAAGGTGGAGGAAGAAGAGGTGTTGGCATTACTGGAAAGGGTGCTGCAGTCCCATATGTCCCTGCCAGTCACCCGAGGATACGCCCTCACAGCCCTCATGAAGCTTAGCACCCGACTTCGTGGGGACAACAAGTAAGAAGGGGTCCCTGCCCCTCCCACAGACCCTCTTGGTGACTTCAGTGAGAGATCTCTTCACTGTGCCCACCACTTCTGAGTTTCTCTCCAAGCACACACCCCAAAACCCCCAACCCTTAGGTTCTTCTTTTTGAGCCAAGTATCATGGGTACCTCCCTGCTTTGTGGGGCCTCTCCCTTCTCTGCCACATCATGGAGTTGAAGGGCAGGCAGACTGCCATTCCCACTCACACACCATCCTGCGGCCCAGCCGCATCCGCCAGGTGGTGTCCATCTATGGGAGCTGCCTGGACGTGGAGCTGCAGCAGCGGGCTGTGGAGTACAGCACACTCTTCCGGAAGTACGACCACATGAGGTGTGGCTGCAGGCCCAAACCCCTGCCCTCCCCTCAAATGTCCTCTTCCCAAAGTCTCCTTCTGGGTACAAGGGTCTCACCTTCACTTGTGCCCTCCTCATCCACAGTCAGATCCTCTCACCCACAGTTCATTGAAGCTAAGCTGCCTTCCAGACCTTGCTCACCTGAAAACCAGCGACAGTGTGCCATCTTAGCAATCAGGGCACCCCAACCCACCACATGCCCAGGGTTCTTGTGCTCTTACCCCTCCTCCCACATGCCTCTTGTAAAAAGCACAGGCTCCATCCAGAGGGACACACCTACATTCCGTCCTCTCAGGGCTGCCATCCTGGAAAAGATGCCTCTTGTGGAACGAGGTGGACCTCAGGTTGATGAGGAAGCAAAGGAAAGCAAAGAAACAGCCCCTGTCTCCACAGATCCCCAGGTAAGACCGGAAGCGCCTGGGGGGAAGAGGACTTGGGCTTCCATTCCTATAGCCCTGGTCCTTCTGCCCTTTCCCCTAGGCCTCAAAGCTCTTGGATCTGTTAGATCTCCTGGATGGCACTTCTGGGGATGCCCAGCAGCCTCCCCCTCTGGATGCCTCCCCAGAAGGCACTTTAATACACCTGCTGGATCTTCCCTGTGCTCCCCCAGCCCTGGGTAAGGCTCAGTAAAAAGGAGATGTCTTGGGGGCGGGGGACGACTTAGAAATGTGCTCCTTATCCTTAGCCAAGGACTGAAGATCAAGCACTCTCTTTTCTGCTGTATGCCTCCCTCACACCCCCATCTCAGTGGGTAAAGGCTTCATTGATTATTAGATCACGCAGACCCTTCCTGGAAACCCTTCAGTGTCTTTGCTTTGATCGAGATGTCTTACCCTGGCCTGTGGGCCCTGCTTCCTCCCCAGCCCACCTCATACACTTTCCTACTGCTCACTCCACTGGCCCCCTCTCAGCTCCTCAGACCTGTTCACCTCAAGCCCTTGGCAATTCACGTTCTTTTTACATGGAACATTCTTTCCCAAGCACATCAGATGACTGGCTTATTCTGTCTTCAGGTCTCAGCTAAAATGTCAGAAGGCTCAGCTAAAATGTCAGATACTTCCCCTACCACTCCCATTTCAGTTAGTTCCTCCCGGTTATTCTGGCTGAGTTTAGTTCCTTCAAGCACCAATTACAGCTTGTGATTATATTGCTTTCTTGTTCATTCTCCCCCAACTAGACCGTCCGCTCCAACTTCTTGTCCACTCTGTCACCAGTACCTCAAGTAGCACTCACTTAATTTTTATTGGATAAATGAATGCACTCATCTTTGGCCCATACAGTGAGCTGCTTCTCTCTTCCTACTCCAGCTCCCATCCCAAATCTCAAAGTGTTTGAGCGTGAAGGACTACAGCTGAATCTGTCTTTTGTGAGACCCCCTGGGACCCCTGCTTTGCTCTTAATCACAGTCACCGCTACCAACACCTCAGAGGGTGATGTCACCCACTTCGTTTGCCAGGCCGCTGTTCCCAAGGTTTGTAGAAGACCGAGATTCAGAGGTGGCCTGGATACTCCAGGAGAAAAGGCCACTAAGTAGAGGAGGTGGGTGGGAATGAGATGAGAAAGGAGTGACGTGGAGATGAACACTTGGGGAGTTATGGGAAGAGGGTCTGAAACTCAGGTGTGCAGGGCTGGCCTGAACCGACTAGCTCTGCCCAACCTCCTATGTTCAGAGCTTCCAGCTGCAGCTACAGGCCCCCAGTGGGGATACAGTTCCGGCTCAGGGCGGCCTTCCAGTGACCCAGCTCCTCCGAATCCTCAACCCTAACAAGGTGAGCTCCAGGAGCCCCCGTGGATAAGACCCAGGGAAGGGAGACATCATTGTTGCTAACCCTGGTCTCTACTCTCCTACTCCTAGGCACCCTTGCGGTTAAAGCTGCGCCTCACCTACAGCCACTTTGGCCAGTCGGTGCAGGAGATTTTTGAGGTGAACAACTTGCCTGTGGAGACATGGCAGTAACTCAGCCTCCACTCAGCCTGAAATTCTCTTGTATTCCAAACCCCTGGGTTCCCAGCTACTTGGACCCTACATCTGAGGATGACCAGCAGATGGCGCTCTGGTCCTGTGTTTGCCACTGTGAAAACTAGGGGTTGGGAGGGCTGCCCCTGTCTCCCACAAATAATGAAAGCTCAATAAAAAGCCTAAGAGGGGAGAGTCATATTTGTGTATATTTGAGGTAGAAAACATATATGAATAACAGCGGGGAAAAAGTCAACAAGAAGTACGTATCTTTCCTTAGCTTTAGGAACCTTTTTCAACAAAGGAGGGCTTCTTTCTACCCCTTTCCACACTGGGGAACAAATTTGACCCCACAAGAGGCACTCTACCATCTGGGCTAGAGCAGGGCACAGTGGCAAGGTCGAACTGGAATTCCTAGATTTCCAACAGGGAACTCCATCCATTTTCCAACCTGCAGCTGTTCCCCACACCCCAAGGCAGGGAAATCCCTGCTGCCGCCCCTCGTCTCTTAACTCAGCTGTAAGGTGGTTTAGGAGCCGCTGGCAGAATCAATGGCATCGACCAAGGGAGGGGGGTGGCAAGGGATTTTCCTGTGCTTAACTACTGATCACGGCTAAGTGGAAATCCTATAAACACGAGCGGAAATCAATGGAGGCTGCTTAGCAGCCAGGGGAGAGGGGCGGCCCACAGATTGTATTTGACGGATGAGGGAGAGGATGAGGGAGAGGATGCAGCCTGGGAGGTCTCGACAAAGGATAGCTGAGGGTAGGGTGAAGGAACAGACAGGCCTGGTGAGAGAGGAGTCACTATGGAAAGGGAAGCAGGGGAACAGGCACAGTGAGCAAAGGAGTAATAAGTCCATTGGGTTGAGTTCTCTTCCCTGTTGTTGAAGAAGTGACACCCTAGCCCAGGCTCTTGTCAGCATCTTTAGTCCCCTGTGGCTTCTCTCTGGAGCTGTGTACTTCTATCAGGTGCTGATAGTCCTGAGGCCGGAAGCGCTGTAGGTACATGATCAGCTTGGCAGGCGCCCTCTCCTGTGCCAGCACACCTACGGGCAAAAGGAGAACAAGGAGAGAAACAGCTGCAAATGCTTTCAGTCTATTCCGTGCCCATGCAGGCAGACCCCAAAGTTGTTTCCAAGGCAACACTGGGATACCGAACGCCATCCAACCAGCTTGTGTAACCCACTAGCCCACTCCCTGATTGGCCTGTGGAAGTGGGGCCTACAAGGGTCACTTTAGGTAGGAATGGGGCTGGGAAGCCTGTAGCATGAGAACTTCTCCAGCAAGGAGAAATGGTGAAGAGGCACTCAGGCGCCATGAAAACAGGTGCCTGAGTATTGACTCATTTCTTTTAACTTTAAATGTTTGTTTACTGATTTTATAGAGAAAGAAACACTGATTTTTGTTGTCCCAGGTATTTATGCTTTTCATTGGTTGATTCTTGTTATGTGCCCCGACCGGGGATTGAATCCACAACTTCAGCGTATCAGAACAAGCCTCTAACCAACTGAGCTACCCGGCCAGGGCTTAACTCATTTCAGTTACTGCTCCTGTCCCCCAATCAAGATTCAAGTCCATCTAGGCAAGCCAAAGCTCATTGGCTTGTTAGTGAAGCTCGTGCAGAGGAGCACTCAGAGAAACACAGAAAGAAGAGGAGAGAAAAAGAAACCAAAAGATGCAGAAAGAAAGGGAGAGAAGCAGCTAGAACCATGGTGTGGGAGAATTACAACCTCCCTGGTGGGGCCATGATAAGCCAGTGTCTCACTGGCAGTACCTGAGAGTGTGCTGGGCACACAACAGGGAACTCAGTGTCTGTTTGCTGAGGAGGTGAAAACAGCTGTGAGGCCCCATGGGATGCACAGCCCCATACCTGTGTGGGTGAACTGTCTACAAGGGCACCAAGCCTGGAAAAGAAAAAAATCTGCCAATGCTTGCCCCGCTGTCTGTCCCACAAATACAACATTATTGCCTTTTACTCCAAGATAACAGGACAAGTGAAGATCTAGGTAGTTGTGAAAATGGAGGGATAGGAGTCGGGGGGGAGGGTAGATTGAAGGACTGAAGCAGAGAACTGACAAATGGAACTGAAGGACACCTGGAAAAGCTAGCGGTATGAGAACTAAACAAGATAGAACAACGGGTAGATTAGAGATTGGTTGGAAGAATTAAATCCAGATTAGACAGCTACTGCAAAAGAGGAAGCAGGATTTGACTGAGCCCTAAGCCAACTGGGTCTTGGAGAAGATTGCTAAAACAACTCCAATTAGAGAAATAGCACCAAGACCCTCCCCACTAACTGGCCCAGTGGGTCCATCCGGAAGAGGAACAGGAAAAGCACAGAAGGGCCTGTCTCCCTCACCAAGCATGCTGCTGAGCTTCTCGATCTTCTCTAGGGCAGCTGGGACTTCAGCCTTCTCGCGCACCAGGGCCTCTATTTCACCCACAGCGTAGCCAAAGTCAGCTGTATCCAGGTCCACCACGAGTGGAGGCTCCTCTTTATCAGCTCTGGATAGCACCAGTTTCCAGGTACTTCGATTAGTCACAAAACTGGCTACTTCCTGCAGCCTCAGTGGGCCCAGCACAGCAGTCACACCCCCAGCTCCCAGGATCTCAACCCCCAGCACCTCATAGAGCTGGGCCACAATTGCAGGCTCAGCTGTGAGTTCCCTGTACTCGGTGTGGGGGCCTGAGACACCTGCTGGTCCGGGACATTTAAGCTCCCATCCACTATTTTCTCGCTGTCGCAGCCAGTGGTCGGCCCGCATGAGGCTCAGCTCAGGGGTGTCATAGTAGTTGTCTCGGAAGGTGACCCGATGCTCCAGGGTGCCACCCAACTCTTGCAGGCGCTTCTCTGTTTCTGGTCCAGGAACGAACTTTCGCTCCACCTCAATCAAGCCCTGGGCCATACTACCTGCAATCAATCAACAAACATTTGCTGAGCTCCCAAGGGTGCTCAGCCTTGCAGGGTGACAGCTCAGCAAAGAACCCCCCCCCCCCTTAACCCTGGAAAAACCTATGAGACACACACACTGTCACAGAGTTCTCTGTTGGTGCTGAGGCCCTTTCTCCCTGCCTCTGTGATGGAAGGCCCCCGTCTGATGTTTTAAGACTGCAGCAGAGACAGATCTTCAGTGAGATCCCTTGCACAGCTGATGATGTACTCAGTACTCAATCCAAAGGGCTCCCTGGAAAACAGGCCGCGTGGCCGGTGTCCTTGCAACGCTCCTCTCTACACCTTGTTACTCTGGGAGGCTGGTGGCTCACTGCCGGGAATGACCCCACCCGACCCAGCCCTTCCGAGCCACAGCGCGGACGAGCGAAGCCTCAGCTCTCACCTCAAAACCCGAGAGTCTCCCTCTCGCGGGACCTGGAGATGGAGGACGAGAGCCCACGCCACTCCCGCGAGGAATGCCGGGAACAGTCCCTGGCCCCGGACCGTGGCCCAGCTGTGCGCACCCGGCCAGTCCCACCGCGAGCGGCCATATTAGGCCCGATGTAATGGTGCACGTGCAGGCCGGCCCAAGAAGCCTGCTAGGTTTTAAGGCGCCAGGACTTCCGTAGTGGGAGCGGAGTGAGGCCGTCCCTTTGAGCTCAGCTCCTCAATCCCGACCTTTCTCTGCTCCCGAGGGTCGGCCCAGGTCTCGGGCTTCAGGCTGTACCTGACACCCTGGAGCCTGGGCGCATGATGGGAGATGTAGTTTCAAAAGGAGGCTTTGCTTCCCTCCCCCACCGTCGCTATGGTGACAGGAAAGCTGCGACTAGTGCCAGAGAGCCTCTATCTAAATAAAGTTGAACTGGGGCTGTGAGGAGAGTAGGGTGGCAGGAGCTGAAGCCCCATAAGCAAATGGGCCCAGAATACAAGCCACTCATTCACACACTATCCAGCACGTATTTTATTGACTATTAGGGCGGCCCACTAAATGCAGGCCACTGGCAATGGGCTGGGGAAAAAAAAAAAAAAAAAAACATAACTAAGACCAGTTTAGTATTCTGAAGTCTTAGACGGGGGTTAATACATCCGGGCATGAATGTTAAGGGTAAGAGTGGGTGGGAAACTTTCCGAAGAAGAAGTGATGTTTTGGATGGGAACTAAAGATGTGATGGAATTTCAACAGCTGGAGACTGAGATGGAGACAGGAAGAGCCTGAGCAAAGACCCAGAAGCTGGAGAGCACCTGGCCAGTGTGGACGATGAAGCTAGAAACACAGTCGGAATAGGCCTTGAGTGCCAGGCTGATGAGTTTGTCACTGAATTTCCAATGGTCCCTGAGTAGGCTTTGTCAGAAATAGGAGAAATACTCACGGTCATTTAAAATACAGGAAGACATGGGGGTGGTCCTTTGACTGCTTTGAGAGGCAAATTAAGGAACCCTCCTTATCCCTGGAGGAGTCAACTGTACGTCTGTCCCTCTGGTTGTGGTAGCTTGCTGAGGATCAGTGGCTCTTACCAAGTGCTGGACTCCTTTCTAAGTGATTGGTGAGAAGTGCCAGCTTCTCAACACCTGCCCTGTTCCCAGGACATTTCTGAAAACACATGGCCCATGGTGAGTATTGTGGGGAGGACACTGGTTTACCGATGTGGTATTTTAAATTTGGAATGTCTTGGATGCATCCCTCCCTGCTACCCCATGCAATGACAAGCGCCAATGGGCAGTGAGGGGGGGAACCCCACACACTGGCCTGCTTTTCCATTTGTCCTTTGCTTTTCAGTTTTGTTGTCCAGGGGAAGAAGAGGTAATCTCTTCCCTGAATTATAAAACCCAATCCCAGTGGACAGAATTCAGCAGTTTAATAGAAAGGAAAGACCAGACTTCCGAGCCAGACAGATCTGGGGGTAACTTCCAGCTTCCCTTTTTGGTGTTTGACTTTGGGCAAGCTACTCCACCTCCCTAAATTTCTATTTTCTCTTTGGCAAAATGTGTACTGCCTTACACTTTATGTGTGAGGATTCAATGACAAACTGTCACAAAGAAGAGATTCCAAATGTTAGTTTCTCCTTTGTTTTTTCCTATGAACTCCAGGGTTTTTCTTTTCTTTTTTAAAGAAAAGTAGGCTAGAGCAGCAAATGTGAGCTCTGCAGCCAGACAATTGAAGTTTGAATCCTGACTCTGTCACTTATTGACCCACCGTGTGACCTTGGGCCAGTTAATTAGTTTGTGCCATAGTTTCCTCAACTGTAAAATGGGGACTAGTTGTAAGGATTAAATAAATTAATATATGTAATAGTGCTTGGAATTGTCCCTGTGCACTCCATAAATCTTAGCAATTATTGTTATTATAATATAGTAGAACGTATGAGTTGATAAGCTGAAGATGAGCCCAAGAAGCCAGAATGTCCCCTCCCCGCAACTCTGGGCATTCTGTGCGCGACCGCGTGGAGGAGGGGAGGGTACTCAGAGACTTCGGAGTAATTGCTGTGAAAGAGAAGGTTCTAGTACCCAGTTGGAAGGAAGGAGGACTAATAAGGCAGGAAGAAGGGAGTGGAAAAAGAGAGGTCTCGGGCGGCTCTGGGAAGCTGGTAGAAGCCAGGGCTTGCTCGAGAGATGACTTAAAACACACGTATGGTTTCTGTAGGCAGAAAGAAGTGGAGGAGCCTGTCTTCTTTGCAGTCACGTGCTTGGACCTGTTAACAGAGTCGGGGTGGCCGGCGGTGGGCTGAAGTGCAGCCCACGATTCAGCTAGGCTGTTGGATTAGGTGCGGGCTGGCGGGCGGGCGGTGGCGAACGGACTACAACTCCCGGCATTCACTGCGGCGGGCGGGCCGCTGCACCTGCTCAGTGGGGCCGCCCTGGGCGCCTGGGTATTGATTATTCCATTGTGTGGGACGCCTCGGTTCCAGCCAGTGAAAGAGGCGGAGGAGTGAGGGCGAGGAGGAGTAGGAGAAGGAGGAGGAGGTGGGCGAGGAGGAGGAGGAGGAGGAGGAGGAGGAGGAGGAGGCAGGGAGCGAGCGAGTGCCCTGGGTGAATCAATGGAAAGCCCCTCACGAAGCCGGGAAAACACTTCAGCCGCAGCCAAATAGCATTGATTATTTTCCTTCACTTCCCTCACCGCCGTGAATTTATTTATTTATTTTTTCCATCTCCGTCCCCGACGCCCCGGAGTGAGCGCTGGAGGGAGGGAGGAGGAGGGGGAAAAAGGAATCAACACATCGGAGAAGTCCCTTCCAAGAGCCGCCCCCTCCCCTCCCCGCCTCGCGCTGCTCGGCGGCCGCGGTTCGACTCCCGTCCCTGCTTCCAGCTGAGGTGTAAGTGCATCGATTTCCGATGCTGCTGGGTTGTGTGTTTTTTTTTTTTTTTCTCCTCTCCCTCTCTTCTTCCTTTCCTTGCTCTTTGGAAGCTTGAGACGGAGGGGAGAAGAGGCGCGCCGAGACTGCCACTGGAGGGCACGCAGAGGGACGGGAAGGGGCTGGGGGAGGGGACACGGACGGACGGATGGACCGACAGACAGACCTAAAGCTTGTGGAGAAGGAGGGGCAGGGGTGGAGAAGGGAGAGGGCTTGCCAGGGGGATGGGGGAAGAGAGAGGTGCAGGGGTGGAGGAGAGACGGGAAAAGGAAAGGCATCGAGGCTGGACTGGGAGCCAGCCGGACAGACGGAGGGTAACGAGAGCCTAGACGGACCGCGCGGAGCTGTGCGGGGAGCAGGGATCCCGGAGGGAAGGGGAGGCCGGGTGAGTGCGAGGGCTCGGAGCTGTCAGCCCGGAGGGGCCTGGGTCTCGGCGGCCCCCCGCCGGCCACGGGATGGGGAGAAACCGCGGCTGGCGGGCGGGCTGATGGATGGGCTAGCCCGCTGTGGGTGGGGGTGGGTAGGAAGAGACATGGATACCCTTAATCTTCGATCTTCGTTGAGTGTGTTTTGGAAAGGTGCGAGGCCACTGCTCCATTCAAGGTGAAGTGTGTCTCTCCTGGCCCCCTAAGTCTCCAATTCGCTCTCTCTGCCCCTCTCTCTGAGCAGCCCTATCATTTTTGAGCACTTGACCTCGCGTCGTCTCGCTGTGCCTGTATGTAGCCCAGCTGATCCCTACCCATGTGTCCCTGCCTCTTGGTTTTGCCATTCTTCACCTCATTCATTCTCCCCACCCATTTCTCTCTGGGTCTGTATGTCAGTCTCCGCATGTGATTTTTCCCATCCAAGTGATCCTCTCTCCCTGTGTGTCCCTGTCACTATGTGTCATGCCTTGGCCGCCTGTTCTTCCCATCTAGGACTACATGCCCTCTCCCTCAGGGTCTCCATGGATTTCTCTGGCCTTTTCAGGCTACTTTGGAGTTTGCTTATCAGTCATGATTGTGGTGGTCTCTGCTCAGGGGCCTGGGAGAATCAAGGGATGGAGCAGACATGTCCCCCCCGAGGACTCCAGTGTCCTTTCAGCCCAGCTAGGACAGCTTCCACTTCCACCTTCACCGGGAAGCTTTGGAACTTGCTAGCATTGTTGACTATCCCCTTTGCCATGTGCTTCTCTCCCCCACCAGGCCCTCACCTCTGTCTCCTGTCATCTGCCTCTCCCAGACCTCCCCACCACGGACCTCTTCCCGACTCAATTTTCCTCCCTACCCTCACTTTACCTTTGTTTATTTTTTCATTTCCCCATTTTGTTTCACCCCCTTTTTTTCCATCCCTGGCTCTCATGATCTCCCTTGCCTGTTCTCCACCTTTGTTCCCATAATTTGTGGTCTTTTTACCTTTTCTCTTTGGTTACCCTAAGTTCCTTTTATCTCTTATCCTCTCATCCAGCATTTTAATTCTAGCCGCAGAAGGTACCAGAGAGCAAGGGTCTGGGAGAGGTTGGGAGTATGGTTTCTGAAGGCACATAAACAGCCCAAGAAATCAATTTAATGGGTTTCCAGGGGCGTATAACCCCTTCATCAGCCAGGGCCATTATGTCTGTTAACTGTCAACTGTGAACTGTGATTTTGGAAGGGGACCTTCTCTAGGACTCTGAGCTCCACCCTGTTTGGTTGCCCCTTATCCTTCAGTGTATTCTAGTGGCTTCTTCACCTTCCAGTTCTTCATCCTGCAGCCCTGGTATTATCATATTTGGGTTCAGCATGATTTCTCTGGGAGTCAGTTTTCCTTAGCGTGATAAAAGCTAATCTTACACAGGGGGCTAGATTCATTCAACCTGAAGAATGGGAAAGGTGGATAAAGAGTCTGGAAAGTTTACCTCGTTTTAAGCCCATCACTGTTTTTCCAGATATCCTGAGCTTGGAAGGGTAAAAGGAGGAGGCAGATATGGACAGAAGATGGAAGATTTCAGAGATGAATAGGTTTACAGAAAGGATGGAGAGGCTGGCTGCAATAGATGCATGGGGTAGAGAAATGCACGCCATGAGGACCAGGCAAAGGAAAGGAAGAAATCCATGCGGAATGAGAGGCAGGGGAGGAACCAAGGGGTGATAATGAAAAACTAGGAGAATGAAATTAAAAAATGATTTAATAGTGATACAGAAGGGAAGAGGGAGAGAAATAATAGAATATTCCTAAAGAGGAGATCAACAGAAAAGCAATGTGAAATTAATACAATGGCAAAGTGGGGGGAGGGAGGAACTGGAGAAAGAGTGTGGTACAGAGAAGGTAAATGGAAGGCACACAAGGAGTGCTGGAGCAGATCAGAGCTGTACAGAGGGGAAGAGGAGAGGGTGAGGCATCAAAGGAAACAAATGCCTCTGGTGTGAGGACACAGCACGGCGACAGCGCTGCAGGAGGGGTGATTTGGAAAGAAGGCAGAGCAGAAATACCACTGGGCGAAGCCCCAAAAGAGAGAGAGATGCCAAAGGAGAGGGAGACAGAGCGTGCAGAGCTATCTGGTAAAGCGAAAGGGAGAGTGAGCCTCATGAGCATTCATTCCTTTGGCCAAATCACTCAATGTCCCACCAAAGGCCTTTGCGTTTCATTCCCAAGCCAGGAGAACACAAGCAAAGAGATGAAGAAGTAGAATTTCTATTTACTTTAGCTGACAGGAACTTGAATCCTTCTAGCCCCTTGAGAACCAAAGACCTCAAGCCTCTGATGTCATAAATTGTTAGCGTTGCCTTGGCAACCTGACAGGGTTCCTCCCTCCATGATGTCAGAGCAGCTGGTGTTACCTTGAAACCCACAGAGGAACAACTTGCTGCTTTGCCGGGGAGCTGTACATTAACTGGGCTGGGGCCTGAATCAAATCTGTAGGATTTCTGGGTCTGGTAGCTTGGCCTTGCCTTCCTGGAGCTGTTCCAAGCTCAGAATGAGGTGTTGTTTGTGAGTGCCTGAGGTTTGCGAGAGTCTGCGGGAGCAAGGGGAAGGAACCTGGGGAGACGGACTTGGAGAATGGGATGGTCGGACTAAAAGCAGGCAAAGAAGAGAACTGAAAATGGCAGCTAGAGTGTGAGAGAGAGGCTTTGTGAGCAGGGAGGAGGCATGTCAGAGGTGGGAAGTGCGCCTCTTTGGATTTAGGAATGGACACTGAAGTTGGGCGTAGAGAAGAGTTGGATATTTGGTCAGAGCTGTGAGGTGTGAACTGAACAGAGAGAAGGGAAGGGTTCTGACTTGCCAGGGGGAATGGTGGAATGTGACTGTAGGGAAAGAGAGAAAAATGGGACTCTGGAGTCAGATGGACAAAGCTGTCGGTGAGAGACCCCAGGTTAGTCCCGATGGCTCTCTGAGCAGGGGCTGCATCTGGCTAGTTTCTGCTTTCCAGCACCTAGGGTGGTATCTGTCACACAGAAGATGCTAGTAAATGTCTGTTGATCAGATACTGACATTTAATAGGAAGAGGCTGAGGGAAAGAGTTGCTCGCCTTCCGCTCACCCCACCCTTGAGGCCTGTGTCTGTGTAATGGGTAAGCTGGGAAATCAGAGACTGGAGGAAGGGGCTGGAGGAGAGTGAACTGAGCAACAGCGAGATCTGAGAGGGCAGGCTCGGTTAGGGGCACACTTGGAGGCAGCCAGGGTGGACTCTAGGGGCTGATCTGGGGAGTCACTGTAGAGATAAAGGGAGGAAAACGTGAATGAACAGTCTTAGGAGCCCAAGAGGAAGATGCGGAGGAGGGTAGAGAAAGGTGGTTTCCAGAAAAGGTTGAGAGTTATTTCCAAAGACAGAGTCGGCAGATTTGAATTCGGAGTAGCATCCCCACCCCACCCCCAATCATGAAACCACAGTCGAATCAGTCATGCCCATGTTTATACATTGGTCACAAATAAAGGGATCATAAATCAACACCAGGCCCATCCTAAACACCCTGTTCTAATTCAGGCAATTACAAGGAAGTCATTGTTGGCCTGGGCCGAAAGGCAGAAAGAAGCACAGACCTGGATGTAAGGAACCCTGTGAGGGATGGGTTTGACCCTGACTGCCTGCTGTCGAATGAGTTCAGAGGTATCTAGGAGAAGAGGGAAGGCAAGAAATGCAGAGCTCGCCACAGCTGTGAGTGAAATCTGCAGACCAAGGGGCAGTATAAATACACAGAAGCCCCAGAGAAGAGAGATGTAACCAGTCAGGGATTATAACCTGTCCTGTTCCTCTGGTGACCGGTGAAAAAGACCCCGAATCAGTTGAGAAGAGCAGAAAGAGAGGAGCTGGGAGCCCTAGGGGCTATAATAAGAAAGGCCAGCACAGCTGGAGAAGGGGCCGGTGGGCAGGGGCCTGAAGGGAGGACAGTGGCAGCTGGATGCACTGTCAGCGGCCGCCATGGACTTCGGCAACTCATATTTTGCAGCAGGCGACAGGCTGTCGACACGGCGGTCCTTTACCTCACCGTTAGAAACTCATTTCATTGATTTTTCCATCTTTCTTCTCTGGCTTCTCAGTCATCCCACCACTCACTTTCCCAGAGCCCCTTGCCTCTCTGGGGAAAGTCCCAGGGGACACCTGCCCACCCCTCCTCCACCCCAGGCTGGTGAGACAGGGTAAAAGATTTAGAGGTGACTTCCAGCACTCTGAGATAATCCCATTGGCTCTTAGTGTCCCCCTCATGTAGGAACGAATCCAGGAACTCTGTATATAGTTGTTTAGGGTACCCAGTTAAAGGGTGACAGGGCAGAGGTTCACCTGCTTTCCTGTCACCAAGCTGTACCACTGGCATGTTAACTGCATACACCTGGAAGAAGACATCTTTTTCTATCCTGAGACAGCTCAGCATCTGTCAAAATTTTTTTTCAGTCAAACAAGAGCACAGGAGCTTGCCTCTGTATTTGGGCAGGAATATGGGATTTCATTAAAGCTACGGTTCCAGCCTTGAAATCACAGCAGGGCCACCCACTGGAACGGTGCTCATTAGCAGGACATAAGTAGGAGAGCTCTCTTTGGAGAAGAGGGTATAGGTATGCAGCATCTGGTCCTGTGTTAGCATGATGACATGCGGAGTCAGTGGGGCAGGGTGGGTGTGGGTCAGAAATTTTTACTTCATGTGTGGGCATTTCCCTAGCGCCTCCAGTCACAGCCAACTACCCTCAGCTTCTCCCTTTGGGGCTGGGATTGGGCCGAAGGTCAAGAGTCAATTGCCAGTCATTTGGCTTCTCAGTGAAGGAGGGCAGAGGGTGGGACGGGAGTGTTAGATTGTTTCCCTGAGGAAACAATGGCGTAAATGCCATTTCCAGGCTCAAATTTTTCATTCCTTATTTTGTCGGTGACTACCCCCCACCTCAGTCTCAAGCCCAAGGGCCTCCTGGCTTTGTCCTTTTCTCTGGTCTTGGGAAGCTGTTTCTCTGGAGCCCAGTGTGCCTTGGGTCTCGGATGTGAGTCTGGATTCTGCTGCTTCCCTGACACTGCAGTTACCTTCCTTTCTATCCAGCCCCTTCCATGGTTGGTATCGCTCGCCTGCCGTGGTTGTGCCCCTTCCTCCCACCTCCAGCTTCTTCGGGCTATGTGGTTCCTGAAACCTAGAGGTAGATCCTGGTGCTTTGGGGAAAGGAGTGTGCTTGAGGTTGGGAAGAGGGAAGAAAGGGAAGATAGAGGTTCAGGGTGGATGGGGCATTGAGGAGTGGGAGAAGCCAGGCAGGCAGAGGATGAGGATGAGCGGGAGTCTCAAGTAAAAACCGTGTGACTTCCAGCCGGGAGACAGTCAGAGAGAAGGCCACAATTTAAATGAAAAAGGGGGCGGGTGGTAGGCCGTGAGGATTGTGAACAAACTGGAAGAGAGGGAGCCGGAGCCCTGCGGGGAAATGAAGGCCAGGAGGAGATTTGTGGGAGAGCCTAACACAGCAAAGGCAGGCACCCGTCTCAGCCACCTTGTCAGTCCTGAGTTCAAGCTGTGCTGGCTTTGACCCTTGTGGGAGGAACTGAAGTGGCAAATTAACGACAATAATGAAGTCACTGCACCTTGTTTGTCTTTCCTGGTTTCCCTCTTGAGATTTGTCCTTTGGCCAGAAGGGGCAACTTGGGGGAAGGGAGGGAGAGCGGCAGAGAAGGGCGGGGGAGGGGCACAGAGTAGGAGAGGGGAAATAGAGATGGGGGGGACAGACGGAACCGCGGAAGGAAGAGGGACCGGGCATGGCGGAGAGCCACGGAAGATGCAGAAAGAGGAGGGAAGGGGGAAAGAACAATGGGGAGCCGGAGAGGGAAGCCTGGAAGAAGGAGCGAAAGAACCGGGGGAAGAAGAAGTGGACTGGGGAAATTGTGAGCCGGAGGGACAGGACGTGGCCGGGGCTGAAAGAGCTGCAGCTGGTGGGGCCAGGGGGCGGGGCCTCATCTCCATCTCTAATGGCTGTGAAATGAGGTTAGCTCCATTAGAGGCGGTGAGAGTGTAACGAGATCACACTCATTAGGGCTGGGCCATCCCAGTAATTACCACCACCCCAAACACGCCCGCACCAGCCGGGCTTTTGAGCACAAACAGGCACGCGGCAGCAAACCCACACTGGACACCCCAAGACACCCCGCCGCTGACCGGAAGCCCAGAGTCCATACCTGAGGCCTGAGAGCCGGCACCTTCCTAACCTGGAAGAAGTACTGAGTACAGGCTACCCCCAGGCCCTCAGCCACAATCAAAAAACAATAAACATACATGTACACCCCAACTCAGGAAATAAGGCATGCAGTTGAATAATTATTGTTTTTATTTATTAATCACATACAAAGTGCCAATCTCAATAATGATCATCTCAGTGGACACAGCTCCATGAGGAAGTGTTTCCCATTCTATATTTGGGCTTTTTAAAAAAGATTATTTTTTTATTTTTAGAGAGAGGGGAAGGGAGGGAGAAAGAGAGGGAGAGAAACATCAATGTGCCAGAGACTCGATTGCCTCTCGCACATCCCCAACTGGGGACCTGGCCCGAAACCCAGGCAGGTGCCCTTGTGGGGAATGGAACCAGTGACCTTTTGGTTTGTAGGCTGGCGCTCCGTCCACTGAGCCACGCCAGCCAGGGCAAGACATGGGCTTTAAGCAACTCACCTGAGGTCATTTTCATAATATGGAATAAAACTAAATTTGATTCCAGGTCTGTCTGGCCCTAAAGGCTGTATTTTAATACCATACCACTGGTCTGATGAAGTTCATATTCTGTTGTGCATACTCATGCATAGACTTTCAGCTTTAAGACGCATCACAAATGAACACACACATCATCATCAGTCAGATAACTCAGCCTTTGATAATCTGTCTAACTCACCCCCCACACACACACTGGCTGTGGCCCCTGCAAAGGCTCTAATGTAGACGGTGCCCACTGGAGTTGCACAAAGCTGTGGGCCTGTCTGGGCCCATCTTAAGAAACAGGGAGACGGCCATCTAACACTTTCAAGCTCAAAGAGTAGCATGACAGTATACATATGCATAAGGGCAGCGTGACAAACTCAAAGACTATTAAAAATGCATGCCAGCCAGAGTTTAGAAGCTAACAAATTAACCTAAGAGCAGAGTGCAGGGGTCAGGCTACCTGAGTCCAGTCTTGACTCTACTTTCCAAGTGTGAGACCTTAAAACATTTTCAACCCATCTGAGTCTGTGTTCATGTTTGTAAAATGGGAATGAATAGCTATATCTATTTCATCAGACTATAGTGAGGATTAGGTGATGTGATGCTTGCAGAGGGCTCAGCACAGTGCCTCACACATTGCAGGGTTCCCTTGTGCCTACCTTAAGCATCCTGCAAGGTGTAAGACACAGCCTCCTTGCTCCATCCCTCTCACTGGAACAGACACCTTGTCCAATCTGATGGCAAAGCAGGGAGACTTTAATATTTACATATGCAGATCAGGACCCAGCACCCTACCACCCCCCAACCTCCTTACCTCTCCCTCCTCCCTGTGCTCTGCCTTAGCGCTTTCTTTATACCCTTTATGACACTCCTTTTCCTGCCATTCTCATTTTCTCTCTTTTGGACAAAACTTACACAATGTAAACACCCCCCAAATATTTTGGGGGGAGAGGGAGAGGTCTGGGAGAGATAGGTAGAATTAAAATGGGGGAATAGGAGTACCTTCTTTTTTTTTTTAAATATAGAAGGTAAGATTTAGAGACAGAGAAACGTACAGTTTTAAATGCAGGGAGAAACCATACTAGTTTGGATCCAAGTTGGCTGCTTCTGCGCCCAGGCAGAGTGTGAGCCTGGGCAAAGCTCTCCGCCTCTGCTCTGGGGTAATGGGGCATCTCTAGCCCAGCGGTCAGGAGGGCCAAATGAGAAATGAAGTCTGCTGCTGGGCAGACTAGATTTATATCCTGCCCACCTAAGGGTCTGCCCTCCAGTGATCCAGGCAGAGATTAGAGCATGAATCCTGGTCAAGAAGGGGCAAGGCAGAAGGACAGTTGTTAGCCTACCTGCAAACACTGTACTCCACTTGGGGAGGAGATAGCCAGGACGGAAGGAAAAGCCCTGATCCGATTCGATACCCAGTGTATGCACTTTCACAGGTTACTCAGTCTAGTCTTCACCACAGCCAGCAAGGAAGGCATCATTATTCCCATTTTCCCAGATAAGGAAACTAAGATTCTTCTCAGTACATAACTTACTCAGGTTCCACAGCTGGTGAGTGGGGGAGTGAGGAGTGACTGTCAGTGTGACTCCAAAGCCCAGGTTCTTCCACTGCCTTGAAATGTACAGCTCATCGAGTTAGAGTGTGCTGTTTATACCGAACACTGCCCCTACTCGGGGGGCACACACTCCACCTCTTGTTTCTCTTCCCCTCCTCTCCGTGGCTGCTTCCTCTTGGAAGCAACAGGTTGAGTCAGAAAGGAGAGAGAGGCGAGGGCAAAGTGAGTGTGGGAGAGAGCAGTGCCTTAGGCAAGAATTTCTGAGAGGAAAGAGAAAAGGTCCTAAAACTTGGCTCTAAGTTAGGGAAAGAAGGTAGACTGAACACCTGGGAAAATGAAAAGCAAAAATGTTTGGAAGGCTCTGATGTGGGAATCATTGTATGCAAACTTTAAGCTAATGTGTTGGTGCCCTATGGCAGGCTCTGCTGGGAAAGTCTTTGCTTGTTGGGTTTGGAAAAATGGAGGGAGAGGAGTTTTTGGTTTTTCTTTTAAGGAGGGGAGCCCTGAGGAGAAAGCCAATCTGTCCCTGTCAGGCCTGTCTTCTCCTGAGTGGTGTTCTCTCTGTAACCACTAGGGAGCAGTAGTGTTTCTTTCCCTCTCCCACAGGTGAGAGGGGGCTCTACCCGAGGGGAGTACTGGCCTTGAGGGGGCTCCAGAGGGCAGGCTCCTCCCTAGCTTTGCCTCTAGTTCCACCCGCCAACCTGAACCCACACCCTGGCCCCCTTCTCGTGGAGGGGCAGAGTCTGTCCTTCCCCAGGCCTCATGTTTTCTGTCGTTCCTTCGTGTTTGCGCCTTTGGCTTCTGTAATTCTCTGGTTCTGAAGTCTCCCCGTAATCTCCCTGGCTTGTGTGGTCTCGGAGCCCACCTTTTCAGCTGCCCACAGGTTCACATTGAGCGTTTCTGTCCGTCTCATAACATCTCCATCTCAGTAGCTTTCTGGGCCCCTACTGTCCATCTTGGAGCTTCCTGGCTCCCAGCTTCCTCCTGTTCTAAGTACTGTATCTACCCCTGAACAGGGAGCTCATGTCCAGAAATAGGAATTCTTGGCCACCTACTTACCGGGTGCCTTTGTGTCCTCACTTCAGTGGTTAGGCAACAGTTCCCTAGCTGAACTTTGAAAGTAGCGTCTTCCATCTGGAAGGTGGAAGAGGGCAATGCCAAAAGCAAACAAAAACTCATTTCTCCAGAGCTTTCCCCTCACCCTGCGAGGGCAGGGAGCATTAGAGAGGGAGATGGAATGAAGGGACAGCAAGGGCACTCTGGAGGCGCGGGCCTTTTAGGGCAGGAGTTGCAGGGTTCATCCTGGGCATGGCTGCACCCTCACAACTCCCCACTCTCCCTTGGCTCCAGGCCTGCCTCCGCCCATCCCCCTCGGTGGCAGCAGCCTTGTAATTTAAAGCTCTCTCTGTCGCCTCTAATGTGATCCTCTCGTTTTATTGACTCTCTCTGCCGTCTGTGGCGCCCCTTCACATCAATCTCCGTTCTAATCGCACCGCCGCCGCTGCCTGCTCTGTCTCCCCTCACCCGCTCCTCATGGGCCCCCCAGGCCTTGCCTCTACCCAGCTTTCCTTCAGACTGCCCGCCAGCCTCCACCCTACACCTGACCCACCCTCTTCCTCCTTCCCTCCTCCAGAGGCAGGAATGCCAGGGCCTTTGAGGGTTTGCCTTCTCCCTTTCCACTGCTAGGATGTGCCCCGAGGGAGAAGAGAGGCTCTTAAGGAAAGCCCAGAACTGAAAGAGGAATGGCACTGGTCTGAGGGAGAACAGGACTCCAGGTGGGGGGTGACTTGTAGGCTTGTCATCTGGTTCTGCATAATCCCCAGAAAGAGATGTAAACTCGGTTCAAGGTAGAAAGGGCAAAGAAAGGGGCACGGAGACTCAGAGAGGAAAGGAAGAAAAGGTTGAGGAGGAGGGAAATGGAAGGAGGAAAACAAGTGAAAAAAATAATTGCTGCAGTTAAAGGTTTGTAATAAACAGCGGGTGATGGGAGAAGCACCGAGAAGGAAGGGGGAGGGGGAGCTGGGGGTGCACTGTGGCAGAAATAAATTTGCAAGTGAAATTCTTTCCTGAGGAGGAGGAGGGGCAGGTTGGGAGGTGGAAGAGATTTGCAAGTTTAAACAGCTTCTGACCTACCCTCGGTGTTCTGGGGTCTCCTACAAGGCTAGCCTAAAGCTAAGCTCCTTTGGTTTCTAGCTATGAATCGGCTGGGTTCCCCCACCCAAACCTTGGGAAATCACAGCTTTGGAGAGAGGATTTGGGGCTTAGGTCTTCCTAGCCCTCCTCTGAAGTTTGATCTATAGTTGTGGGTTAGGGGCCAGGGAGAAGGAGCTGATTGATGTGAACAGGCCGGATGGGCCAGGGGAAGGCAGCAGCCACCCTGCTCAGCCCTCAGCGACGGGGTCCAGGAGAGGCCCTTCTTGCCTGGCCTCAGTTCTTCCTGTCAGGTGGGGCAGTGAATGGGCACTGGGCCCTTCTTCGAGCGTGGGGGATAGTGGAATGTTAGATTCACACCCACTTGTCCCCACTCTCCCCCCACCACCCGCACCCCTTTCCCGCCAAATTCCGTAGGAGCAATACCTTTCTCCCACAACTTCAAGGCTTTTTTTCTGGTCATTTAGGATAGACTCCCCTCCATCTAATTCCTTTCCTTTCTTTTTGGTTCTCCTACCCATTTCATCCACCCCTTGCCCAGCTGTTGATTTGCATTTTCATTGGCATGTGATCCAGCCCCACCTGGAGCTCCTAAAGAGCTACGACTTCACACCTGGATAGCCCCGCCCCCCCCACACCCACCCCCCACAGGAAGAGGAGAGAATCGGGAACAGGGCCTGCAGGCTGGGTGGGGCCAGAGTAAGATCCATTCCAAATCCAGGAATCTGGAGGTGAGGGATAGAGGTGGCCCAGGGAAGGAGAGGCCATACACCTCATCCTGTCCTTAAAGCACTCTGGCCCACGAGCTAAAGGTGTCATAAGTCATTAGAGATCTACTGATTCTAAGAACTGGAAAGGTTGTAGGCCACTTGGGACATTAGCAGTATGCGGTGGTGAGGCACTGGGATATTGGTGAGGTTGAGGGGGACGGGTGTCGAGATAGAAAGGTTGGCAGCAGCATGCTGAGTCTTGGTACTTCTTTCTAATCAATCGGCCAGAGGGAGCCCAGGAACCCTCATTTCTAGACCTTTGGGGGACCATTTTGCCTGCACTGTGTCTGAGGGACAGTCTGACCGGACGGAGGAGCCCAGGCCACAGCTTTGGATACAGCTCTGCCCACCAGTCCTTTCCTAGCTTTGCCACCCGGAGCTGAGTGACCATCAGCAGCCCTACTGCACCTGTTTCTGCCTCACCTGTCAAATAAAGTTGTTCTGAGATTAAATGAGGTGATGTAAAGCATTTAGCACAGTGCCAGGACCAACCTTAATAGCTATTAGTAATATTATTACTATTATTATCTTTTGTGTCTTTGGGGAAGCTAATCACATACGAACTGTTGTCTTTCAATTGGCCAGGGGAGCTCCCACCCATTCCACACACTTGTGACCGGAGGTAGGCCTGGCAGGTGTCTGCGAGCGGCATGGTGCCTATAGGCCAATGGAAATTCCCCTGTAGCCTCTCTGGAAAGAAGACCTTGACTGAGGGAAGTTACCTCTTTAGGGCCTGGAAAATCTGAGGGTCTTTCCCAGAGCTCATTCATTCAGTAGACATGTATTGACTATGAGGCAGGCATCTTTCTCAGTGCTAGCGATAAGGCAATGAATAAACCAGACAGTTCCTGCTCTCATGGAACTTCCCTTCAAGGAGGGAGAAATCAGTAAAGCAGGAAATATCAGGTGGCATGAAATCCCTAAGAAAGTAATCTCCCAGGGTTGTTTAGCTTCTGTAGAGAGGAAAGGCCTGTTGGGCAGGGACTTGAATGACAAGGAACCACCAGGCAGAGGTCTGGGGAAGAGCATTCCAGGCAGAGGAAACAGCTTGGGCGAGGCTCTAAGGCAGACGTGAACTTCGTGTGTTTGGGCAACAAGAAGGCCCGTGGGCTGGAGCCGGCCAGCCAAGTGGCTGTGTGGAGGGTAGGGAGCGGGTGCCAGATCAGATGGGCCCTTTTGCAAATCTGGGGAAGGAGTCTGGATTTTATTCACAGGGCAGAGAGAAATCATTGATAGGTTTTAAGCAGAATATAGTATGATTTACATTTTACTTTATTTATTTTTAAAGAGAGGGGAAGGGAGGGAGAAAGGGAAAGAAACGTTGATGTGCAAGAGATACATCCATAGGGGACCTGCTCCGCAACCCAGGCGTGTGCCCTGACTGGGAATCGAACTGGTGACCTTTTGGTCCGCAGGCCAGCACTCATTCCACTGAGCCACACCAGCCAGGGCTGATTTACATTTTAAAAGATGATTCTTTGTGAAATTTGCTTTAGAACTGTACAGGAAAGGGGGTGGGAGTAGGTGAGGATATATACAAGATTGGCCATGAGTTTGGTGACTGTTGAGGCTGGGTGATAAGTACAAAGGTGTTCCTTATATTTTTGGTTTCCTTTTATATATGTTTGACATTTTTAAAAAAGATTTTATTTATTTATGTTTAGAGAGGAGAAAGGAGGGAGAGAAACATCAATGTGTGGTTGCCTCTCACGCACCCCCTACTGAGGAGCTGCCCGGCAACCCAGGCACATGCCCTGACTGGGAATCGAACCGGTGACCCTTTGGTTTGCAGGTTGGCACTCAGTCCACTGAGCCACGCCAGCCAGGGCTGTGTTTGACATTTTTCACAACTGAGAACTAAATGAAAGCTCATTCTGGTTGCTAGGTGGGAAAAAACTGGATTGGAGGGCAGTGGTAGAAGTGGAGGCCAAGGGGGGATCCGTTGCATTGGGTCAGGAGAGAGATGGGGCCGGGATGCTGCTGGTGTAGACAGAGATAAATGGGGGAGGGGGGAGACTTATTTAAGAGGCTGCTATCGAATTGCATATGGTGGGGCAAGAGAAACCTTCTAGGTTTTTAGCCTAAGCAACCAGATAAATGGTGGCACCAAATTCTGAGATAGGAAAGATGGGAAAGAATAAATTCAGGGAAGCAATAAAGAGTTCTGATTTTAGACATGTTAAGTTGGAAGCCTGTTAGACACGAAGTGAAGCTTCAAGTTGGCAAACCTGAGCCCGGTGCTCAGAGAAGAGAGTGAGACTGGAGCAGCGGGAGAGCTAACTGCCTATGTCTCCCCTGCTACCTGACAGCACCACCCTCTCTGTGTTTCCCCTACAGGGTACTGGCTGTCACGCTGAAATGAACCCCCAGCACTCCTCCGTCTGCCATGGCCACCCTTAGTGCATCCTCTTCTGCTGGCACCACCCCACCCCCTGGGCACAATGGCCTGTCTCTGCCTCCAGACACCTCCTCCCCTGGCACCCCCCTTAATCCTGTCACCAAAGATCCCCCTGCTGCCTCTTCCACCTCTGAGAGCATGAGGCCCTCAGAGCCAGGGGGACAGCCCCTGGAGCCAGGCTGTGGCCTCATCCCACCAAAGGAGATTGGGGAGCCCCAAGAAGAGCCTGGCTGTGATGGCTTCCCACCAAAGGACCTGGGGCTGGAAGAGGACAAGGAGAAGGAGGAGGGAGAAGGAGGGCTCCCTCCTGTGGACCTAAGTAACCATTTATTCTTCACAGCTGACGGTGAGGCCTGCCTAGTGGCCAAGTTGTCCCTGCCAGGTGGCAGTGAACTGCTGTTACCAAAGGGCTTCCCCTGGGGCGAGGCGGGCATCAAGGAAGAGCCTAGCCTACCCCACCCGCCCCCTGCACACCTCACTGCCCTTCACATCCAACATGGCTTTGACCCAATCCAAGGCTTTAGCTCTTCTGACCAAATTCTGTCCCATGATACCTCACTGCCATCTCTGGCCACCTGTGAGGGAAGGGATGAAGCCTTCTGGAGCTACCAGCTGGCTCCAAACCCACCTGGAGATCCCAAAGATGGCCCCATCGGGAGCAGGCAGGGAGACCACAGGGCACTGTTCTGGCTCTGCCTCCTGTGCCGCCTGGGTTTCAGCCGGCTGCAGACCTTTATGGGTCATACACAGTCTCATGGGGTGAAGCTAACCCCTGCTCAACACCAGGGCCTGCTGGGTAACCCAGCTGTGCTCCAGGAAGGGGACGAGGGCTGCATGGCCCTCCTAAGCTTTCTGGAACCAAAACCACCTGCTTGCCCACCTTCAGAAATACCCCTGGACACCAGCAGCACAGTGAACCTGGAGGCAAATATAGTCCAGACAGAGGAAGGCCCCCCTGAGACAGACACCCAGGCCCTTGTACTGCCCACAGAGGAAGTCATGGCCCTCAGTCCACCCTCCCCATCTACAACCCCAGCCATCTGGGACCCCAGCCCAACCCAAGCCAAAGAATTGCCAATGGCAGCAGGTGAGGCAGGGCCAGATTGGTTCCCTGAGGGCCAAGAAGAGGATGGAGGGCTCTGCCCCCCACTCAACCAAAGCTCACCCACCTCCAAGGAGGGGGGCACTCTCCCCGCCCCAGTGGGCTCTCCCGAAGACCCCAGTGACCCACCCCAGCCATACCGCCTAGCTGACGACTACGCCCCAGCCCCTGCAGCCTTCCAGGGCCTCAGCCTGTCCAGCCACATGTCTCTGCTGCACTCACGCAACTCCTGCAAGACGCTCAAGTGTCCCAAATGCAACTGGCACTACAAGTACCAGCAGACCCTGGATGTGCACATGCGGGAAAAACACCCTGAGAGCAACAGTCACTGCAGCTACTGCAGTGCTGGGGGGGCCCACCCCCGCCTCGCACGGGGAGAGAGCTATAACTGTGGCTACAAGCCCTACCGCTGCGACATCTGCAATTATTCCACGACCACCAAGGGCAACCTCAGCATCCACATGCAGTCTGACAAGCACCTGGCCAACCTGCAGGGCTTCCAGGCGGGGCCTGGTGGGCAGGGAAGCCCCCCAGAGGCATCACTCCCACCCTCTGCAGGGGACAAGGAGCCCAAGACCAAATCATCCTGGCAGTGCAAGGTGTGCAGCTACGAGACCAACATCTCTCGAAACCTGCGCATCCACATGACCTCTGAGAAGCACATGCAGAACGTCCTCATGCTCCACCAGGGGCTACCGCTGGGCCTGCCACCTGGGCTGGTGGGGCCAGGCCCTCCGCCCCCAGGAGGGCCTGCCCCTGCCACTCCCCCTGAACTCTTCCAGTACTTTGGGCCACAGGCCCTAGGACAGCCCCAGGCTCCCTTACCTGGCCCTGGGCTGAGACCAGACAAGCCCTTGGAAGCGCAGCTGCTTCTTAATGGCTTCCACCACCTTGGAGCACCTGCCCGCAAGTTCCCCACACCTGGTAAGCTCCATGGGCTCTGCTTCTCTCCCCCTTCCAAGGCCAAACTCCATTCCCTGTGCTCTTCCCAAGGGCCAGCCCCCCCACTGAGGTGACCCCAGTGCCCTCAGCACTGTCCGCATTTACCCACCACCCACATTCCCACAGACCAAATGGACCCTGCTCCACTCCTTCCTCGGGCCACTAACCCATCTCTGTCCCCTAGCCCCTGGCAGCCTCTCCCCGGACACCCACCTGCCTCAAAGTCAGCTCCTGGGCTCCTTGTCCGATGGCCTGCCCACCTCGCCACCCCCAGATGACAGCCCATCACTGAAGGTGTTCCGCTGCCTTGTGTGCCAGGCCTTCAGCACGGACAACCTGGAACTGCTGCTCTACCACTGCAGCATGGGCCGCAGTCTGCCGGAGGCCGAATGGAAGGAGGTGGCCGGGGACACCCACCGCTGCAAGCTCTGCTGCTATAGCACCCAGCTCAAGGCCAACTTCCAGCTCCACCTCAAGACTGACAAACATGCTCAGAAGTACCAGCTGGCAGCCCACCTGAGGGAGGGGGGTGGGGCCGTGGGCACCCCCTCCCCCATGCCCCTGGGAGATGGAACTCCTTATGGGTCCGTGCTCCCCCTGCACCTGCGCTGCAACATCTGTGACTTTGAGTCCAACAGCAAGGAGAAGATGCAGCTGCACGTCCGGGGTGCAGCCCATGAAGAAAACAGCCAGGTCTATAAGGTGAGGGGCAGGAGGGCCTGGGGTTTGAAGGGCACAGCAGACAGCCCCCAGGGAGAGGGAAGAGGAGATGGGGATGAATGGGCAGAATGGGAAAGTGATGGAAAAACCCAGGTGGCAGAACTGGAGAAAAAGGCATGCATGTCCCGAGGTACACTATTCAGAAAAAGAGATGTGGAGAAAAAGACCACGGATGATGGGCTTGGATGAAGTGATTCCAATACTTTATTCAGCTTTTTTGGTATTTGGGGCTCGAGGGCAGAATCCACCTCTGCTCAGTCCATTTTATCACCAGAAGATTGACAACAGAACCAGATTCCATTCACAAATTTCGAGAGATCCAGGATGGGTAGGAGGAAAAGAAGATTGGGGAGAAAAAGCCGTAATACTCAGATGACCTTAGGAAGGAATAGAGAGGCTCGAGAGTGGAGTGGCTGGGTGGGGAGGGGGTGCTGCTGGTCAGGCTCCCTTGGGGAAGGCAAAGGAATCCCCCGAGATTGTGGAGGCATCTGTTCCTTCTGGGCCTGAGCAGTCTCTCCATTTTTCCAGTTTCTGCTGGAGATGGAAGGGGCAGCGGCAGGGGCAGAGCTGGGGCTGTTCCGCTGCCTGCTCTGTGCCTGGGAGACGCCCTCCCGCCTGGCAGTGCTGCAGCACCTGCGAGCACCGGCCCACCGTGATGCCCAGGCCCAGCGGCGCCTGCAGCTGCTACAGAGTGGCCCGGCAGGCGAGGAAGGGCTCTCTGCTCTTCAGAGCATCCTGAGCTTCAGCCATGGGCAGCTCCGGACTCCAGGTGAGAACGAGGAGACTGGAGGGGAAGAGTTGGGCAGGGAGAGCAGTTGGCACGGAGCCAGAGGGCTGATGAGAAAGTGAAACAAGGAAGGAGGCACCAGTCTGTGGACCCTCAGTAGCAAGTGGAAAGTTGCTGTAAAGGGGTGACAAATCTGGATTTCAGGAACAGCGGGGTGGCCGAAGTGAAGAGGGGAACAAGAGGTTGGAGGGAGGAGGCAGAGAAGGGCAGGAATTTGCTGAGTGGACAAAAGAGAACAGGAAGGGAAATGGGAGTCACCCAGTGATTCCAAGTAGTGACCAGTGTCCTAGCAACGCTGGGTGTGGAAGGTGGGCAGGAGCTGGTCAGGAAGGACAGAGAGGCAGAAAGAAAAGAATGGTCCAGGACATATTGGAAGCTGATGGGAGCTGAGGGCCTGGCCTGAAGGCAGCACAGATGGGAAGCCCTTGACAAGCTCCCCAGCTTTCCAGTCTCCTCGGAGGTCTTCAGCCTGAAGCCTGGGCTCAAGGTCCCCCTTAGGCTGCGCAGGTTGTACCTGCAGAAACTGGGAAGGGCCCACCAGGTGCCATTGACCCAGAGGGTCCAGGAGAAGGGCCTGGAAGGAGCCGTCAGAGGTGGGCACAGGCGTCTGGGCCTCATAGGGGCCAGTGGTGGGTGAGGGTGAGGGCACAGGCAGCAGGAACCAGGAACAGAAAGCATTGACTGGTGCTAATTGAATTGCCAATATGCTGGCTGGAGTTAAGTGCCGGAGGGGCCCAGATCAATAGCTAACGATCCTGGCGCAAGGCTGAATGGAGTTAAGGAACTTTAACACTTTAATTAGGCCACCACCGAAAATAAATTCCTACACATCTGTCAATTCTTACTTGAGTGGTAATCTCCTCTCCCAGTTAGACCTGCCACCTCCTGCTCACCGCAGCTGCTTCCATCCCACCTCACCTGCCCTCTTCAGTGCCCTCGCTGAACATTTCTGGGCTCCTGGCCTCCAGGATCAGTCAACACAAGGAGCCGAGTGTGGTCCTGTTTCTGTCACCTACCACTGGACTTGTTCACTCATCCTTTTTTTTTAAATGATACTTTGTTACTTTTTTTAAAAGATTTTATTTATTTATTTTTAGAGAGAGGGGAAGGGAGGGAGAAAGAGAGGGAGAGAAACATCAATGTGTGGTTGCCTCTTGCATGCCCCCCAACTTGGGACCTGGCCCAACACCCAGGCATGTGTCCTGACTGGGAATTGAACCGGCAACCCTTTGGTTCACAGGCTGGCACTCACTCCACTGAGCCACACCAGCCAGGACTGTTTGTCCATCTCTAAGTGATGGGGGCTGGACTCCCAGAGATGATTTCTTAAGCCCTACCAGTTCTAACACTAATTTTTTCCCTTATTCTCTGTATTTATTTTTGTCTTCCCCTGCCTGTTGATTCATCCACCCATTTTCTTTCTCATTGACTGGCTGTTCTCTGCCCTGTCTCCTCCCGTTCCTGATGCTTCATCCTTGTTAAGCTGACTCTCTCCTCATTCTACACAGGGAAGATTCCTGTTACTCCCTCAGCTGAGCCACCCACCCCTGAGAAAGATGCCCAGAACAAGACAGAACAATCGGGTGAGTTGCTCATCTGGTTCATTTCCCTCCATCCCTTGCTCTCCACATCCTCAATCATAGTACATTCTGAGGTGCTCATGGCACCTTGCAGTAATTCAAACACCCAGCAAGGCCTGTGATAAAGGAGCCAATGTGATCAAAACAAGGACACAAAGGGAAGGGAGAGCCATAGAAGCTGGCTGGTCCTGTTCTCTTTGGGGACCCTAACCTGGCCATCCCACTAACCTGGGAACAGCCCTGCTGAGCCAGCCTCCCTCACTGTACTCGGGATAGCCCTGTACTTTTCTGCCCTTCCTCCCTTTTCTCAGAGCCCAACCCCCTACCCTGGAAGCTCTGTGCTACCAATCAGGTCATATTAAGGGCTAGGGGTCTGCAAAAGGAAGAGGGAGGTCTGTAGAGTCTCTCAATCTCTCCTTTCACCTTCAGCTTCTGAAGAGGCAGAAAACAAGACTGCCCCCCCTGGAGACAATGCCAGCCAGACCACGGTCAGAACTGGGGTAACTGGGAAGAGCTGGGGTGGGCGGGCGGGGTGTGTGTGTGTGTGTCCAGTTTTCCTGAGATCTGCTCATGTTCTAAAGGCTGAAATTCTAATCAGCAGAGCTTTACAGAGATTTCAGACCAAAGGTAGACCTAATTTTGTCATGCTTGTGACTTATTGCACTCAGAATACAACATTTAAGAAATTCCACCTAGGCCCAGTTATGGATGTTCAGCACACAGCAGGCAGAGCTAGCCCTCAGGGGTGGAGTGCAGAGGGAGAGGACAGGAAGGGACTTTGAGGGAAAGATAAAGAGAGAAACTGTACTGAAGACAGGAAAGACTGGAGGGAGGAAAGGAGGAAAGAAGTGGAGAAATGTAGACAGAAAGGCAAAAACCAAAAACTAGCTACCGCCCAGCTCTTTATTTCTGTTCTGAGCAGAGAGACAACTAGATATAGATGTTCCTGTCCTCCAGAAAGCCCTGAGCCTGGGCGGAAGCATCCTGGCTCCCTGAGGGTAGAGGCACCAACCCTGATGATTCACCAGACAGCAACCTCTAAGTCTCCAGGACCCAGGCCTCTCCCTGACTGAGCCGTACCCCAGCAGTTTACCTCTGTGGCCTGAAAGTGCTGATTTTGAGGGGACTCCCACACTTTGGTCTTGAGGTGCCATCCTGTGCCCCACAGTTCTCCAAACTGGACTGCAATGTGCAGTATTTATTATGTCTGTCTCCCTGCAAACTACTGCAGTAATGGCTTATATGCTCAATTCCCACTTCCCAACTCCTGTTCCCTCAGCAGACCCACTCCAGTGTCTGCTGCCGGGGTTAGGTGCATTGAGATGAGCACCCCCTTCCTGGCATGCAGGCGTGGACTGATGGCTCAGGGGGCAGGAAAAGGAGTGAGCCAGGGAGACAAAGCTGGAGGTCAGGCAGCTGAATGAGTAAGGCGGGAACAGAGGGTCCTCCAAGGCCCCACCCCAGGCTCCCCAGTCCCACCCTCCAGAGGTGTGGGTGGGAAGCACCAACAGAGCCAGGCCGGAATTTTCTAAGCCACTGGGGGAGCTATAGTGGTGGTTTACATTAAGAAGGGAAGAAAAAGAAAAGGAAGGAAAAGAAAGTGGGCACTGCTGAGCCTCTGAGGGAAAATGAGCTGGCTTCTGGACAGGTAGGAAGGGACCCCACCTGAGACACTTATTAGTTCAGGGACCTTGGACACGGTGGGCCAGGATGAGGGAGACTCAGCCCAGGAAGTACCAGAGGGAAGGGGAGCCATGTCAGGGAGAAGATACAGGCAGTGTGAGGGTGGATAAGGAAAGAAAACTAAATCCTGGGGAGGTAGGTCCAGGATCATACTGTCATCTGGAGAACTGAGCAGGGCAGCAGGGACAGGGACAGATAGGCCAGAATGGAGGGAGAGGGCCAAAGAAGGAAGGCAAGGTGGTGGCCTCGCTTACGACTTTGTCTCAGTCCATGGGAAAGGAGGGAGGAGCCAGCTTTCACGACTGTGGCTGGGCCCTCAGTGGTGCCTTCCTCTTGGGCTCACTCCTTTATTGGCAGTGGGGGACTGTGCTGTGCCCAGTACCCCAAAGGTTGAGGGGTGGTAGGTCCCACCCATCCCTGACACCCCCTCCACCACCCATGTGCCCTCAGGTGTACTGCTGTCCATACTGCAGCTTCCTGAGCCCAGAGTCGGACCAGGTCAGGTCTCACGCATTTTCCCAGCATGCAGTGCAGCCCACGTACAGGTGCCCACTGTGCCAGGAGCAGCTGGTGGGCCGGCCCGCCCTGCACTTCCACCTTTGCCACCTTCACAATGTGGTGCCTGAGTGTGTTGAGAAGCTACTGCTTGTGGTGAGTACAGATTGGGTGAGGACCCATCCAGGGGACCCTGTCAGGGCCAGGTAGGAGGGGCAAGAGGGGAGGTAGAGGCAGGGGTGTCAGGCGAGGATGTTGTTGAAGGAAACAGCATTTCACAGATTTGAAGGTGGATTTTAGAGTTAGCGGGAACCTCAGAGTGGAGCTTACCTAGCTGCCTCTACTTGCCTGTGAGGAAGCTAAGCATTTCCTTCGCTTCCGTTAGGCCCAGAGAAGAGCTATTCAGCAGCAGGCCTGGGCTGCCAGACAGGAGAGGTGCAGCCCAGGTCCTCTCCTCTGTGGGAAAAGCAGAAGTTAGGTGGGAGGTTTGTCCAGAGAGGAGGCTGGAGCTGGGGAAAGGGGCTGGGCACAGGCACAGAAGTAGCCAGGGGGCGGGAGGGCAGTCATCAGGATTTCTTCCATTACAGGCCACAACTGTAGAGATGACCTTTATGACCAAAGTGCTGCCTGGGCCCTCTCTCAGCCCTCTGGGGGACGTCCCAGAGCCCCTGGCTCCTGGGCCAGAGCCTGCGCCCAACAGAGACCAGGCAGCAGGTAAGGAAGAAGATGGCAAACCTCCCGAGGTGGCAGGAAAGGGGACCTGGGCTCCACAGACCAAGAAGGTCTGAAGGCAACTGAGGCCAGGATAGTTGCCGTAGATACTGAGTGGGTGGGGTCTGACTCAAAGTTCCCTTCTCATTTCAACTCCTTCTCTCCCCCAGAAGGCCCTCACCCGACCCCAGAAGCCAGTCCCAATCCTCTTCCTGAGCCTCCCCTGCCCTCAGCTGAGGCCCCAGACAAGCCCACGGGAAGCCCTGACCAACCCCCCTCACCAGCCCCATCTCCAGCCCCTCGACCTGATGCCCAGGCTGAAGAAATGGCTCCTCCACCCATTACGGCTGAGGAGGAAGAGGGGACTGCTGGAGAGCCCCGCCCTACAGAAGCAGCTCCAGTGGACTCTCGCCACCCTTTGACATATCGGAAGACCACTAACTTTGCCCTGGACAAGTTTCTCGACCCTGCCCGGCCCTATAAGTGCACTGTGTGCAAGGAATCCTTCACACAGAAGAACATCCTCCTGGTCCATTATAACTCTGTCTCCCACCTGCACAAGATGAAGAAGGCTGCCATTGACCCCTCTGGCCCTGCCCGGGGAGAGGCTGGGACGGCGCCTGCCACCCCTGCTGCCACAGACAAGCCCTTTAAGTGCACAGTCTGCCGAGTCTCCTACAACCAGAGCTCCACCCTGGAGATCCACATGCGCTCAGTTCTGCACCAGACTCGCTCGCGGGGAGCCAAGACTGATGCCAAGGCTGAGGCGTCAGAGCGTGGCCAAGAAGAGCCCAAAGAAGAGACTGAGGGGGAGGCGGGCACTGAGAAGAAGGGCCCCAACCCCAGTGGCTTCATATCTGGATTGCCCTTCCTGTCCCCTCCTCCCCCTCCCTTGGACCTGCACCGATTCCCAGCCCCACTCTTCACCCCACCAGTCCTGCCCCCCTTCCCTTTGGTGCCCGAATCACTGCTTAAGCTCCAGCAGCAGCAGCTGCTCCTGCCCTTCTACCTCCATGACCTCAAGGTGGGGCCCAAGCTGGCACTGGCTGGGCCTGCACCCCTGCTGTCCTTGCCAGCTGCCACCCCTCCTCCCCCACCCCCACCCCCAAAGGCTGAGCTGGCTGAGCAGGAATGGGAGCACCCCCCCATGTCTGAAGAGGGAACCGAAGCAGGGCCAGCCTCACCCCCACAACCAATGCCCAGTGAGGCAGCCCGCACTGCAGCCAAAGCCCTTCTAGAAAACTTCGGCTTTGAGCTGGTGATCCAGTACAATGAAGGGAAGCAGGCAGTGCCCCCTCCTCCACCCCCACCCCCAGCAGAGGCCCTCGGGGGCGGGGACAAGCTGGCCTGCGGGGCCTGTGGGAAACTCTTCTCTAACATGCTCATACTCAAGACACATGAGGAGCATGTCCACCGCCGTTTTCTGCCCTTTGAGGCCCTGAGCCGTTATGCTGCTCAGTTTCGAAAGAGCTATGATAGCCTATACCCACCCCCTGCAGAGCCCCCCAAACCTCCTGATGGGTCTCTGGATTCACCTGCTCCCCAACTGGGCCCACCCTTCCTGGTGCCAGAGCCTGAGACAGGGGGAACCCATCCCCCTGAGGAGCGAAGCCGGGCAGGAGGACGCTGGCCCCCAGAGGAGGACGACCACTCCAGAGGGAATCTTCCTCCCCTAGTGCCTGCAGGCCGCCGATTCTCCAGAACCAAGTTCACTGAGTTCCAGACCCAGGCCCTGCAGTCCTTCTTTGAGACCAGTGCCTACCCCAAGGACGGAGAGGTGGAACGGCTTGCAAGTCTCTTGGGCCTGGCTAGCCGTGTGGTGGTAGTGTGGTTCCAAAATGCCCGCCAGAAAGCACGCAAAAATGCCAGTGAGGGAGGGCCTGCACCAGCTGCAGGAGGTACTGGAGGGGTCTCTGGCTGCAGGCGCTGCCACACCACCTTCTCCTGTGTTTTTGAGTTGGTGCGACACCTTAAGAAATGCTATGATGACCAGTCCCCGGAAGAGGAAGAGGCAGAGGCAGAGGCAGAAAGAGGGGAAGAGGAGGAAGAGGTAGAGGAGGAAGATGCAGAGGAGGAACAGGGCCTGGAACCCCCAGCAGAGCCTGAGGGCCCATCACCAGAACTTCCAGGCAGGGAAGAGCTGAGCCAAGCAGAAGCAACAAATCCAGAAGGCAGACAGCCCGAAGGGAGGGCTCCTCCCTCGCCTTCCCCAGTCCACACCTGCGACCAGTGCACCATGTCTTTCCCCAACCAGGACCTCCTGACCAGTCACCGCCGACTACATTTCCTGCCATCTGTGCAGCCCAGCGCTGCCCCCCACCTCCTTGACCTGCCCTTGCTGGTGTTTGGGGAGCGAAACGCCCTGGTGACAGGCACTCCGCCAGTGCCAGGGCCACCCCTCAAACGCAAGCACGAGGATGGCAGCCTGTCCCCCACTGGCAGTGAAGCAGGGGTTGGAGGGGAGGGTGAGCCCCCCAGGGACAAGCGCCTGCGTACCACTATCCTGCCCGAGCAGCTGGAGATCCTGTACCGTTGGTACATGCAGGACTCCAACCCGACGCGAAAGATGCTCGACTGCATCTCTGAGGAGGTGGGGCTCAAAAAGCGAGTGGTGCAGGTCTGGTTCCAGAATACTAGGGCCCGAGAAAGGAAAGGCCAATTTCGAAGCACCCCTGGGGGAGGGCCCAATCCTGCAGTCAAGCCCCCTGTCCCACCCACTCCTGCACCCTTCCCCAAGTTCAACCTCTTGTTGGGCAAGGTGGATGATGGGACAGGGAGGGAGGCCCCAAAGAGAGAAACACCTGCTTTTCCCTTCCCTACAGTCACCCCTACTGTGGGGCCCCTGCCTTTCCTTCCTCCTGGGAAAGAGGCTACCACCCCAACCCTAGAGCCACCTCTACCTCTCCCCCCTCCCCCCCACTCCAGTGAAGATGAGGGCCCAGAGGAACCTGCAAAGGCTGCTCCGGAGAGTGAGGCTTGCAGTCCATGTGCAGGGGATCTGAGTGATTCCTCCGCTTCCAGCCTGGCTGAACCAGAGTCCCCTGGGGCTGGAGGGACCAGTGGGGCACCAGGAGGTGGGGCCGGGCTTCCAGATGGAATGGGGCAGCGGCGCTACAGGACCCAGATGAGCAGCCTGCAGCTGAAGATCATGAAAGCCTGCTATGAAGCCTACCGCACCCCCACCATGCAGGAGTGTGAGGTGCTGGGGGAGGAGATTGGGTTGCCCAAAAGAGTCATCCAGGTCTGGTTCCAGAATGCTCGTGCCAAGGAAAAGAAGGCCAAACTGCAGGGGGCAGCAGCAGGCGGGGCGGGGGGCAGTGGTGAGGGCCCCTTGGCAGCCCAGCGCACCGACTGCCCCTACTGTGATATCAAGTATGACTTCTATGTCTCCTGCCGAGGCCATCTCTTTTCCCGCCAGCACCTGGCCAAGCTCAAGGAGGCTGTCCGAGTCCAGCTGAGGAGCGAAAACAAGTGCTACGACTTGGCCCCAGCACCTGACGCACCCCAGGTTTCCAAGGCCCCGCCTGCCTCTGTGCCCCTTGGGGCTGCCCCAGCCCTGCCTCGCCTGGCCCCGGTTCTCTTGTCCAGCCCAGCTCTGGCCCAGCCTCCACTGGGCAGCTTAGCTCCTTTTAATTCAGGTGAGTGAAGGTTGGGAGGAGCTGGAACTCAGAGAACATTTCCCTCTAATGTCCTTTTTCCTTTTTGACTCTTCCCGTCTCCTGTGGCCTGCTTGTTGCAGGCTCTGGGGGAAAGAAGGGAGGAACGGGAGCACAGAGACTAGATGGTGGGAGCGGGTGAGTGAGGGCTGGAGGTGGCCTGAAGCAGGAAGGATGGGGGCCAGGATGTAACTAACCCATCATTCCTTTATCTTCCTAGGCCCTACGGCCTCCTCAGGCCTCCTCGGCCTCGCCACTTCGGTCCTGCCTGCTACCGCAGTGGTCCAGACTGCTGGCCCAGGCTGCCCCTTACCTCAGAGACCTGTGCCCAACCAAACCAACACCTCCACAGCAGGCACCACTGACCCCACCCCGGGCCTGCCTACTGAGCCCTCTGGGGACAAGGTCTCTGGTGAGCGAAAGCCAATTGCAGCCCCCACCAACTCTTCTACTGATGCCCTCAAGAACCTCAAAGCATTGAAGGCCACTGTCCCAGCCCTGCTGGGGGGCCAATTCCTGCCCTTCCCATTGCCCCCTGCAGGAGGGGCCACACCGCCGGCTGTCTTTGGCCCCCAGCTACAGGGGGCCTACTTCCAACAGCTTTATGGCATGAAGAAGGGGCTATTTCCCATGAACCCCGTGATACCTCAGACCCTCATCGGACTGCTCCCCAGTGCCCTCCTCCAGCCTCCGCCCCAGCCTCCCGAGCCCACAACCACAGCCCCTCCAAAGCCTCCTGAACCACCCACTCCAGGGGAGGGGGAGGCCGGGGAGGCCGACGAGCTGCTCACTGGCAGCACTGGCATCTCCACCGTGGATGTGACCCACCGCTACCTGTGCCGCCAGTGCAAGATGGCATTTGATGGGGAGGCCCCGGCCACAGCTCATCAGAGATCCTTCTGCTTCTTTGGGCGGGGCTCTGGGGGTTCCATGCCCCCGCCTCTGCGGGTGCCCATCTGCACCTACCACTGCCTGGCATGTGAGGTGCTGCTGAGTGGGCGTGAAGCCCTGGCCTCCCACCTGCGCTCCTCGGCCCACAGGCGCAAGGCAGCCCCACCCCCAGGGGGCCCACCCATCACCGTCACCAACGCAGCCACTGCTGCCACAGCTGCCGTGGCTTTTGCCAAAGAGGAAGCAAGATTACCTCACACGGACTCCAACCCAAAAACTACTACTACCTCTACACTTCTAGCTTTATAAACAGATAAACCAAGATCCTGGGGGAGGGGAAGGCCTCAGGGCTCCCTCTTACCCCAAGGGGTGTTTGGTGGGAGCTCAGATCCCTCACCCCAATCTTTGGCTCCGCCCACCTCATGGGGATCTCAACCCCACCCTCAGTGGGCTTCCCACACCCCACCTCCAGCAGAGTCCCGCCTCCTCCACCAGACACCTCTCCTCCACAACCCCTTGCCCTATGTCTTCATAGACACATGCCCTAATTTGTCATCCTCATCATTCTCATGTCTGCCTTGCCCACCATCCCCAGAATCTATCCTTGATCTTCCTACAGCCTTGTCCCTGCTGAATTCCCAGTTACCTCCCAACTCCTATAAACACACATGCAAATACATGTGTCCCATGCTGTTCCACTGAGAAAACACCAAAAGAAAGGGAAAAAAGAAAATCAGAGGAAAAATAAAACCCAAGACAAAGAAGGGGGAAAGAAAGTAAACCGCCACTCCCCCTTCTTCCTGCCCCCTTGTCTGAGCACAATACCGCTCAAAAACTTTCCAAATACCCAGTTGGCTCCCAAGGTTGGAGCCTGGGATGGGCAGGGAGCCCACAAAATTAACCAAACTTTAGGCTGGTGGTGGGGAGGAGTGCTCCCAGGTTACTCTCCGCTCACCCCTCCCTCGTAACTTCCTTGCCTGACGGGAGCCCCTGTGGCCTGGACTCTAGGGGAAGCTGCCACCAGGAACCCCTCTGCCAACCCCACCCTGCACCCTGGGAACTGCAGTAACTTATTCTCAAAGGCTTTAAACACAGAGATCCTCTCAGCAGCCGTGGGCCTGCCCCTTGTCCCAGCCCTGCCACGTGGGGGTCCAGCCTCTGGGACCGGCGCTGCCCACCAACGGCAAATCCAAAGTTCTTTAAAAAAACAAAACTGAAATACACTCACAACCAAAAAAAGAGAGAGCACACACATGTGCACAGGAGGAAGAGATGGAGAGACCAGAGGAATGAACTAAAGAGAAACAAACTTGGAAAATGCTGGGGGGAAAAAAAACCCTGAAAACTCTCCCATCAAACAAGTGGGTTTTTCCTGTTTGTGTCACTTTCCATTTTAAGGGTTTCTTTAAAGCACCTCATCTTTGGAAGATCAAATGGCTTTAAGTCCTTGCATGGGTGTGGTGACCCTGGAGACAGTAGTGCAGCCTTGCCCAGGTCATGCCCGGCCTCAGGTGGGAGGTGGTAATGCGGAGGAGAGCCTGGAGACTGGGGAGGCACATCCTTGCCCCTGAATTGAGTATCAGGGGAGGTGATGTCTGTCCCCTCATTCCCAGCTGTGAGTTAGGAAAGCCAGTGCTGCTAAAAATGTCTTGGCAGTGCCAGGAGGCAAGGGGCTGACGGGGCAGTTTGGTTTCTGGATCTTGGGTGTGCTTTTTCATGTAGCCAACTGCCATTTCTCATTCACCCCTTCACAAGCCCCTACCCGTTCTCCTTAGTGGTCCCCTCACATTTTTGGTCAATTCTTAAACCTCCTTGCCTTTGGGGACCCTTGCTCCCTATCTGTACTTCCTCCTTGTCCTCTGCCCAGGTCCCTGTTCCCTTCAACCCAGCTCAGCCCTTTCTGTAAGCAGCAGCTGCTGGGTGCACCCCCAAAGGAGTTGGGGCCCACTATGAGGCCCATGGGGGCCAGAACTGATGATTGCAGGGGGACAGGTGGGCCCGTGACTGAAGCACAAAGTGGATCTCTGAGCCAACAGAAGAGGAATGAGCTGGGACAGGGCTCCCCACCTCTATCCTAATGGTCTCCACAAGCATCAGGTGGTACGCACAGCAATCCCAAAGCCCAGCTAAAGCAGCAGAGGGTGGAGAAGCAGGTGTTTTATTTTGGCAAAGAAAAGCCCACAAAGCTGTCTCAGTCCTCCAGATAGTTTCTCCTACTCTTGCCCCTCAGAACTCTCCTTTCAAGGGAGTCTGCTTTTAGGCGTCTGCCACTCCTGTTCTCCATTGCACATGCACACACATATTCGGGGAGCCCTAGGTTTAGATTTCCCAGTCTCTGTCACTCCACTCTGAACATGTTAACACCAAAGCAGCGGCTTATGTGCAGAAAAGACGGGCGGGGAGAGGGGAAGGGAACATGGCTTTGCCTAGTCCCATGTGTTCTGCAAATCTCACTTCTGGTCCTCTTCATTTCTAAAATTAAAAGCTCCAACTCTAGCAAACCGGGCTGGGGTGGAATTAGTCAGTCTGATGGTGACTAAAATGCCAGTTACAACTGCAGGCAGGAAGAGAGAAACCGTCGACCTGTGTGTGGTCTGGCTCTTGCTGCCACCGCCCCCCACCTCTCAACATCTCTCCCCTCTTCCTCCCTGCCCTTTTTCTCCTGTTGAATTCTGTGTATAAAACTATTTTCTTAGCAGCATGTGTATGAGGAAAGAAGCTTTTTCACTCTGCTTTCCAGGAATGTGACTTGTGTATAAAAGTTGAAAACAAAACCAAAAAAAGTTAGGAAAAAGTAGGAGGAAAAAAGGAACCCTTTTAAAGAAAACCTCGGCAAACACCTAGTATGGGATGATTAGAGGTATGGTGTCATGCATTTTAGGGGTTTACAGCCAGCATAGCTTAGCTTTAGTTACAACCATTCTCTTATACCAGATGCCCTGGCCTGGAGACACCAGGGACATTCACAATAGTAGACAGGAGCAACCGTCCTTACCAGGAACCCTGTGGCTTAGGACACAAGAGCCTGGCTGACTGCTGACTCAGGTCAATCAACATGCTGCTGGAGGGTACACCATTCCAGATTCCCAGCGGCTGGAAGCATCCCCCCAACCCCTTGCTGAGACCAGAAGTCCTCAGCAGCAGCACTCCCGCTCCAGAGATGCACAGTGAGCTGTTCTGATGGACAGAAGGCTGAGTTAGCACAGCCCTTCGCAGACTGCTAGAGGTGAACTCCAAGCCGCCTGGGTTAAACCGTGTTGCTTCTCCTGTGGAGCAGTAAACCCACCTCAAGCACCTGACGCAGCAACACCTATTTTGTGGAACAGTCCACAGACAGCCCTAGAGTGAGCCTGAGTTGATGGCTCCTAAGGTTGGTCTTCCACGGCTCGGGGCAAAGGCCTCAGGTGACATATGTGGGTCCTAAAACACCCAAATTCTGCCAGGGTCAGTATCAGAAGGCAGGAGGTGCAAATGACCTTGGCTGTCTTTGCTCTAAACAATGGCTTTAGGTACCCAATTCTCAAGTAGGAACAAAAATCAAAGTCTGTAGGAGAATATGAAAAAAGTCAGAAGCCTTGGCGGCAAAATGGGGCAGTCTGCAATAGGACCACAGAAAGAAACCTGTTCCCCTCACCCTGTAGCTCTTTGAGTGTACTTACAGAAGCATGCACGAGAACAACAACAAGAAGAAAGTCAGTTATTCCAGGCACAAGAGCACCCATCTCCTTAATTTCTTGTATTTTTCCATAATTACTTTCAGGGCTTACAGATCACCGAATCCCCAAATCTTCACCACCCTGATCTGTTTTAAAAGACGTTTCCTGAGGCAATCAGTCATTCACCCTGTGCAGATATGTGTACACCTGAAGTACAGAGCTCTGCGTATATAAACGCACCAACAAAACAAGCGAGCACACCACCAGCCAGGAGCAGAGCTGCTAGAGAGCTGCAGGGACACACAAATGCCGGCAAGCATAGGCCCCATGGGCATGTAGGCCCTGGGACGTGTCCCAGGCCCCGCACCAACACCCCCACAAGTAGAAACACCCTTCAATACATGGAAGAGCTTAAACACAAGGAAATATAAGCAGTGTCATGACAAGTGACCAAATGCTGAACATTAATCCATGGGGAAAGGATCTATTCCTTTGGAGTGTGACACTAGGGAGGGGAGGGAATGTGGAAGAGAAATCAGGAGGAAACTTGGGGAAAACTTATGCCACATAGGGGTAAACAGGGCCAGGTACTACAGAGCATTTCTCTCTGGGTTGCTGGCGGGGCGGGGGGGGGGAGGGTAGTTGGGGGGGGCGGCAGGGCTCAAACCGCCGTTGGGGAACAATAGTGAGAAACTTACAAGCCAGGAGGGAGAGACATTTCTACAGGGCTGAGTAGGGAAGAATGCCCCCCAATACCAAGGAAGCTCTGGCACACACTGTGAAAGGGTCAGATGAAAGAAAAGCCAGGGAGAGGACACGGGTAGAAGACCTAGACTATATGACTCATCAAGTTGTCGGAAAGATGGGAAGTGATCCCTAGGGAGAGAATAAGTTTATGGGGAGAACATAAGATGGGGGGAGTACCCACCCCATCATTCTCCATATAGATGACCCAGACAGCCTTCCACACAAGGATGGGCAGTGGTTTGAGCCTGGTGTTTCTGGCAGCTCCCCAACCATGGAGAGGTTACCTGGCTAGAAGCTAGTGGGGAAGCAGATTGGTTATCAGTGGACCAGAAAGAAAGTGAGGGGGAAGGTGACCCAAGATCAGTACATATTCCTACCAACCATATGATGGCTAGAACACTGAAACAAGTCATCAGCAGGAGCTTGGCAGTGGCCCGCATCTACAGCCCCTCCCTGAGACCCAAACCTACATCACGTCTTCTCAACTGGAAGGACCTGCACTGTGCTCATTCCTGGACAGTCCACCAAGGCCTCAAATGACAGCATCTTCTGCACCTTGCTGAGTATCAGCAGTAGGCTAGGCACTGCACTCTGCTCACCTACTCCCACGAGCAGGACCCTGACCTGCCACAAGAGAGAGGTGTAACTAGGAGACATCCTGTACGGAGCCACAGAATCCACACCAATCTGACAGGACCACAGAGAGCAACTTCCTGACAGTGGTTCTTAGTGGTGAGGCTTCAGAAACAAGGAAGCCAACCATCATGCTATGTCAAGGGCAAGCATAGCTCTCACAAGTGAAATCGGCCTGATTTCACTCCACAGCCACACTTCCCGCTGCCCCACCTAAAACACATCTCCTCGTCCCACAACACATGTCGCAGGGGTGATGACATAAAGGTGTGCCCACAGCTGGGGAGGAGGAAGATTCAAAAGGCATGACTCCAGACTAGATCAGCTGTCTACAAGGCCACTGCCCTCTCTTCCAACAGTTTCTCAACGGTTCACCCACCTGTGTCATGGTCACCTGAGTGCTTCGTAAAATGCGCATTCCTGAGCCACATCCCAGACTCACTGAATCAGACACTCCTGAAGTGATCCTGTGCTCTCTGGAGTGCAAGAACACTAATTTAGTGTTTTCTCAGCCCTATCTGCATCTGCGATGCGCCTCGGACTCTCCGGCCCAGGGTCCAGCCCTCCACACCAGGGGCTGTCACACAGGGGCCCAGCATCACCTCAGACGGTCTTCTTCATTACCCCGACATCCTCCGCCACCTCCAATATTTTGGAAATCTGACTGTGCCTTCCACTTACGTGGGCTGTCCTTGCACAGGAGAGAGGCTGTAACCATTGCCCACCCACCCCCTGGCCGGGCTGAACACACTGCTCTCTCCTCTGCTGTGGAAACCACCTCACCCCTTCCTTCCTTCCTTCCTTCCTTCCTTCCTTCTTTTTTTCCACCTTGCTTCTTCTGAAGCTTCATTCCACGTCCCGAGGTGCTGAAATCAGAACGCCCCCAGCTCCAAGCAGCTCAGCCCAGCCCAGGCAATGGCTTTACTTCCCTCTGGGCAGGTCCTGTCCCCCAGTAGAGCTACCCAGCCTCCCTCATCACCCAGAGCCAGTTCTACCTAAACAACTTCCTAGTCACTGCCCCACTGTCTTCGGCTACCCAGGAAGCAAGGAAAGCCCAACCTGCTAGAAGTTCTTCCAGACGGAGGCTCGAGGTCCAGTTTTGTGGGACTGCAGACAGCACTGCCTCTGGAGGCACAGGTCTGATCTGTGTCACCGCAGATGCTGGGGTTCTGCTCCTGGGGGCCTGCCTCTCTACCAGGGCTCACTGCTGATTCATGGCCTGCCTTCTGGGCTGGGTTTCAAGACATAAACATTCATCCAACTCTAACTGGAGTTCCACTGAAAAATTCCTAAACGAAAAGTCTCCTTGGATAGGCTTTCTGGAAGGACAAGTCCAAGGTGCCTTTGTCTTTCTAACATCTGCCTATCTCAAGACCTAGAGCACCTCTTCATCTTTCTATGACCAAATATGTGCCTTTAAAAAAGGGGGAAAGAACTGGTTCATCTCAACCATGGGTCAGCCAATTACAAGGCATAGGGCAGAAAGAAATACATACAAGAACAAACCACCTTATCACCCAATAGCAAGGCCTAAGGGTCTCTCCTTCCTACTCTTTCCCTTCCACTCTCTTCTGGCACCATCTTTGGGACCACATAGCTGGCTTGCATCTCTCCAGGATCTCATTTTGCCCTCCTAGGATTTTTTCTATCCTTGATGACCAAAGAGTACAGTGCACTGGCTTGGAGCCTTGGGTGTGGCTCTCACCTATGCCCTTTTCCCTCTGTGCTCCAGCTTCTGTTGAAATTGCTGTTTAAACTGAGTGTGGCACCATCTAAATCCCTTTCTTGGGGGCTGTGAGGGTTGGCGAGAGGTGGCTGTCTAGTTGGGAGGAAGGTGGAGTGGGGATGGGCTGGAGGGCAGTGATTCAGCCCCGCTGATGGGGCACCCTCTGGGGCCCGTCTCCAGCAGAGCTCCACCCAACGCCTGGCAGTGCTGCCCCCTCTCTCACTGCCACCAAGTGGCGGTCACGAGCATGTTTGGTGGCCCTGGGTTTGCCGCAGTGCCAGGATCTGAGACACTGTGCACGTGCCAGTGCAGCTCTGCCAAGCGTGGCAGCATCTAGTTGGTTGGGTGCCAAGCAACAGGGCCCAGGTGGTAGCAGAGATGAGAGAGGGTGGAGGAGAGGAAGGGGGAGGAGAAGAAGGCCCCAGGGAGAAAATCAGACGCCTCACTTGTTAGAGTGGAGAGTCCAAATGGGGTCCGCAGAAAGGCACCCTTCCCATTCTAGACCCCAGGTCAGCAAGCGAGCCCTTCCCTCCCCACCACTCCCCACGGCACATGTACAGACCAGGCAAGAGGACTTGGCCGTCTTCAGCAGGGAACTGGCTGGCGGCCAGGCAGGACTGCCAGCCTCTCCACCCTTCTTCTTGGGGTCTTGGCAATGGCGCGCTTCCTCCTTTGTGTCCTCATGCCTCTCTCCGTCTGTTGCTCCACTTCCCATGCCTAAGAGGGAACGGGAAGGAGGTCCTGGCAGAAAAAAAGTCTGTTCTCCCAAATAGCGCACGCACACACACGCACATGCACATGCACACGCACACACACACACACGTCTCCTCCGTTCTCACTCCTGGCACAACCCTCTCAACCAGATTGGCAAGAGGCACTGCCACCCTCCCCCATTCCTCACAATGCCAGAGCCTGTGCCAGGCTCCTTGGGCAGTGCCAGTGCCCACCCGCCTCACAGCCGGGTCCCCTTGCCTCTCCCTCGGCGCTCTGACAAAGGGCCGGACTGCCAGCCCCAGTGAGCTCTCCTGGGGGAGCAGTGGCACGTCCTTTCTCCTGGTTTACAGAGGGTTCCTCGGCACTTCCCGGGCTACGCTCCCCAACTCTTTACTTTCCCAGACTGGAAGGGCACTAACTACCTCACAGCCCACCCGTTTCTTAGAGCCGAGCTCTAGAGGAACAGCAACATCAGCCACATGTCCCCGCCCCTCCTCTCTACCTCCCGGGCCCGTTTCCACTGCCCTAGCTCGAGGCACCAGCCTGACAGATGTGATGCCAATGGCTCCCAGGTACCAAGCCTTCCTCCCAGGGCACCAGGACTCCTGCCGCTGCTCCCCTCCCTGCTTGCCTCCTTCCATCTCCGCGGGCACAAGGGTGGCAGCTGTAATGCCAATGCCTGTAACCAGGCAGCATGAAGCAACTCATGTACCCTCTTCTGCCCTCCCAGGCCCCAAACCTCTCCCCTCCTTCTTCAACTCCATCCCTCTGTCCTTCTGGTTGGACACTAGGTTGGCAACCGCAGTGCCAACCCCCGCCCAAGCTCAGGAGGCTCACATACAGCACGCGCTTACGCGTACATGTACATGTGCGCACACACACACGCACACACACACGGCCCCATGAGTGCCAGGCAGCAGTGGCAGACACACACAGCAATGCATAGTGACTGGTATACCCGGAGTCAACCAGATTCGGCACCTGATCCAGCACCCATTTGGGATTGGGTGGGTAGGCGGGCGGGCAGGCGGGCGGAGGGGTGATGGAGGCAGAGATGGCCCTAGGTTGGCAGCCGATGGAGCTGGGAGAATGGAGGGAACAGATGCTCTTTGCCCAGCCTCCCTCCCTCTCTCTCCGAGATCAGTGCCAAGCTGGGGGGATGGGGAGAGGGAGGATGGGGGAAGGGTGGCATTTGGAAAGCTGGCAGGAGGGGGGGGTTGGGTCCGCCCAGGCTGGGCAGTGCCGGCACTGGCTGCCGCCTCTCCACTCTGCCATCTGTCTCGCTTCTCTCCCCACCCCCCATTCTCTCTCTTTCTCTCTCTCTCCTTCATCCACAACAAAACGAAAAGAGGAAAACAGGGTCCTCATTCCGCCCACCCCAACCTCTACCAGACCCCCTCTCCTCCTCCCCACAACTCACCACACCACACCACCACCAAGCCGTCTGTGCTCTCTCTTCCTGGCTCAGTCACCGGCCACCTTCTTTCATTCGCCTTCACCCTCACACCAAAACGGGTGCAATGTTTTTAAAATATACACACATATATTTTAAAGAGCAACTTAAAAGAAAAACTCTTTTCTTTGGGAATGTCCTGTCCTTCTGATTCTGGGTCCTCGGTGCCAACGTGTATGGCAGGCAGAGGGAGGGACCCTGTCCTCAGCTGGTGCCCATGAATCCCATGCCAGGGAGGAGGGGTAGCTGGGGTGGGGTGGGGGTGGGGTGGGGTATCGGGAGAGCGCTCCTCTCTCTGCGCCTGTGGTGGCTTTTTTTCCCTCCTCTTCCACTTCCGGAGCAGATTCAAATAGATCTAGAGCCTTCCCCACCCCCAGTTCCCAGGGCCCCTGTGCCCTTCTCTCCCTGCTTTTGATTTTATTCCTCGATCACCCTTTCCTTTTTGTGTGTGTGTATGTGTGCGTGCGTTTGCATCCATGGCGGTGGGCACCGTGCCAGCCACCGCACAGCCATCTGCGATGCCTTCTGCAGCCTCCGCTATTTCTCCCTGCCACCTCCAGCCCCCAACTCCCCTGCACCCCAGCTCCTCACCCCCTAGTCCCCAATCATTAATTAGCTACTGAATTAATTAAATCGAGAATGCTAATTAACATTCCTAAAGGGCAGGCTGCCAGGCTGGGTGGGGGGGCAGCACATAGAGGGGTGTGAAGAGGAGACTGGGATGGGGGAGGAGAGGGAGAGCCTGTCTGCTCAGGAGAAGAGGGAGGTGATGGGAGGGACCCAAGGGAGTGAAGGAGAAAGAGGGCAAAGTGTCGGACCGAGCATGGAAGGTGGGGTGTAAAAACCGGCTGTGTCCAGGTGAGAGCCACCCAGCCTTTCCTGCCCGAATGAGACACAGCCAATTCCTCGTCTCCAGGCTCACCTTTCCTTCTGGCCCAGCCTGGAAAAGTATATATTCCGAAGGTGGGGGACTCTGCCAGCTTTTGTCCTGTCTTTTCTAGAAAACCAACCCCAAACCAGAGGGTCAACCGCTACTACCTGTTACAATCCAGCCACAATGACCCCTCAGCTCAGGTGTCGACTTGCCCTTTGCTACCTTCTGGTCAAGGTAAAGGGGGCATTCTGTGAGCATCTGCTGCAGAGAAATGGAGAGGATCAACATGGGAAACCATGACGGGTATCAATTCAGTAAGAATTCAATAACAATTAGCAGAAAAATCACTGGCAATGCCTGCAAGGCTGCCCCAGGAAGACCATGACGAAAGACTGTCTTTGGGATGCCGGAGAAGGAAAAGTGGACACCCCTACCCGTCTGGAAGGCCAAGAATTTGGGAAAAAGTGAGACGTGGTTTTCCAAGAAAGAGGCCACGGAGCGAACTTGCTTCACTCTGGGGGGCGCGCTATGAAACACGAATCCGATGAGTGCTCCTCAGAAAAGCGGGCCCCACGATCGAATTAGTTTGGGAAAATACTGTACATTCCCCCTCTTAAAAGATTCAAAATACATATTGATATGTTAAAGGTTCTGAGAAGTCTTGTTTACAAAAAGGAAAAAGAAACCCTTGAATATGTTTAATCCAATGATTCTCAAAGTCACTGGGCCACGGAACCCTCATTTTTAAAATGTCTGATTCACTTAATTCCACTCCCACAGAAGCAGCATTCCACTGTGGGGCAAGCTCTCTCTAGTGACCGGGGTGGTCACAGCCTAGAGGCTGGCAGACAGATGAGCTGGCCTCAGGTCAGCTGGATCTCACATTCCATACACACAGGGCCAGCACCCAGGCTCCAGTCTTCCAAATGTAATTCAGGAAATCACCGCGCCAGCTCACGGTAGAGAAACCTCTTCACCCTTTACAAACACAGACTTGTACTTTCAGAGCTGGGAAGAGACCGCAGCAACTATTAAGCCCAGTTTCTTCATTTTACAGTAGAAGCAACTGAGACTCAGGGAGGTGAAGTGACTTATTCACTATCACAAAGCCGCGAGATGACATTGGGACCGAGATCTCCCGACTCCAGGACAAAGCCAGCATGGGACCTGCATTCACTCTGGAGGAGCTTCAGGAAGACCCCCTTCTGTCTGCTGACTGAGGCCTGGGCCTGGTCTTTTCCACCCCTGCCCTTTGCCTTCCCCTCCTTTGGAACCCTGAGGCGTCTACCTGCCTCTGGAAGGTATTCTGTGCTCCTGCGGATGTGGGGACAGGGGCAGGAGTCTCACAAAATCTCCCCCAGGGTTCCTGATATCTGGATTCAGGGCTGCGCCTTCTCTAGGATGACCCTGCCCCCACTTCATTCATTGCTATCCACCTAAGCTTGTATTCACATCACTGCCTCAACCCATTCTGTTCAGGAAACCCCAAATGCCTCCTGGGCCACCTCCTGTTATATTCCCAGTATTTTCCCTTTTCTATCTTCTCTTTGGCATCTGGAGTCCCTGAGGTCGCTTAACTGCTCCATCGGAATCCTCTAGAGGATAGGCTTGGAGGCACAAGTGACTCACTAGGGCCTGCAGCCCAAGCCCACCTCTTCTCGCAGGCCCTTTGGGGAGCTAGAGAACTACGGGGCTGGGTAGAGTCTAGCTCATTTCAAAGGCCAAAGAACATTCCGTTGATTTGGCTTTCTGGGTCCTGCTGTGGGAGCCTGCACTATCTCACACCCACCCCACCAGCACACAAACTCCCACAACCTCACAAGAATGACTCTCTTCACAGGACAACTGGCCACACCATTTTAAAGACAGAGCTTTGAAATATATGTGATTATGATTTGCCAAAGAGCTCTACATCCAAATTTCCAGGAATGATGAGGTCCCTTGGAGCTCTACGAGTCCATAAAAGCACCAGAACCCTATCTCTTCCTTCCCTCCCATGTTCCTGATGGAACAGCCCTTTGGCATTGGGACGGCAGAGCCACTTCAGAGTATGACCCACTGTCTCCCCGCTGACCACTCCTCTAGCTGAGGAACCATCTGATAAAGTGGGGCAAGGTGGAGTCAACTGCCCAAGCAGCGGGTGGGAAGGAAAGCCGGGGTGATCTCACAGGACACATAAATAAAAGCATTTCAGGGCTGCTTTTGTCCTTGGGTGGTATCTTTGTTAAGTTATCCCCTCTCAGTGGTCAGTAAGAGAGGCCAAAGTCCAGCTCTCCGGGGTCATGGGTTCCAACCCAGCTCACGTCCCCTTCAGGAGCCCCTTCCCTCTCTCTGGCACCTAGGCTCCGAGCTGCTGTCAGCAGCAGAGGCACTGCAGAGCTGCAGTGTCCATGATGATTACTCTGTCATCAAATAACACTGCCAGGCCTGGCCAGCTCCCTACAATGGTGTCAGCGGAGGTGAGCTACAATATCCAACATTGATAAACTGTACACTGTCCTCTAGAACCGTCACTCTGCCTGACAGCCACTCTCTAAGTCTCCCATCATTAGCAGCAAAGACGGGGAGAGACTGGCTGGGGGGCACAAGTAGGCAGAGGGAAAGCCAAAGGCAGCCGGGAACCCCAGGGGAAGATGAAACGTCTTCACTGCCCACCACTTCCACACCCTGCCCCCACCATGAACCAGAAGGCTGTGCCTTCTGGAGGGTTAATCTTAAAACTTCCCAGAAAAATGTCACACTAGCGAGCAGGAAGGAAACTATGGTCTGGTCCCATCTCTGCCACACCTGCAGCATGGCACTTGACTTCCCTGCATTTCTGTTAAAAAGAAGGGAATGAGCCTAAGGTCCCTTCCAGTGCCAACCTTCTCTATTTCTTTAGCTTAACACATCTTCTAAGGCTGCTGTCAGGTTTAAGGTCCTGAGCACTGAAAGAAGTAGTAAATTGTAGTAAATTCATGGTAGTAAATTTTAAAACTTATTTTTAGAGAGAGGGGAAGGAAGGAAGAAAGAGAGGGAGAGAAACATCAATGTGCGAGAGATACATTGATCGGTTAGCTCTTGCAGGCCCCCAAACCAAGGACCTGGCCCTCAACCCGGGCATGTGCCCTGAGACTGGGAATCGAACCTGCAACCTTTCAGCCACACCAGCCAGGGCATGGTAGTAAGTTTTCTAGGAAAATGATTTGAGGCCTTGAGGCCTAGACTGAAGGTACACCAGGTCTGCTCCCCAGGCCAGGGCCTTGTGCCGTCTGTCCTCTGTGCAGATGTGCATTTTCCCAGAGAGCAGCATGGCCAGTGCCCGGCCCTCCTCCTGCCCCTTCCTCAGGAGGCTTATCCAATCATCCTATTTAATGCTGACACTGCTCCACCCAGCCCCTTCACCCTGCTGTACTCTTTTTTCCCCGTCGCATGTATTACCCACTAACGTACTACATAATTGACTCATTTATTATGTTTATATTTTTAATATTTTATTTAGTTTTAGAAAGAGAAGGAGAGAAACATCAATGTGTGAGAAAAACATGGATTAGTTGCCTCTTACATACCCCAACTGGGGACCTGGCCTGCAACCCAGGCATGTGTCCTGACCAGGAATCAAGCCAGCGACCTTTTCCTTTGTGGGGCAACACTCAACCCACCGAGCAACGCTGGTCAGGTCTATTATGTTTATTGTTTATTTTCTATTTCTCACTTCTGGCATGTAAGCTCTGCAAGGGTAGAGATCTTTGCTTTGTTTATGAGTGTATCCCAAACACAAATAATAGTGCCTGACACATTGTAGGTACTCAATAAATATTGGCCAAATGAATGAAACTAAGGTTAAAATGATACATGTTTTAGTCAGACCTGTCTAATTCCGTCATTTGGGGCTAGGGGCAGGGAGACGTAAGTCATCACTTCAGTACTCTCTGCCTCCTCTGTCTCCATCACAGCCTTGGGGACATGCCATTCAGGAAAACCAGATGTTTAAGTGGGATGTTTAATTTCCTAAGCAGCTTCCTGACTTCCATTCAGTGAGAATGCTTAGCCCTCCTTGGCCAACTTTAGTCCCCTACTGGAGGCTATTCGGGACTAAAAAAACCAACCTCTAAAGCCATTTTTCTCCAACTTAAGCATAAGAATCACCTGGTAAGCTTATTTACAATGCTTATTCCCAGGCCACCTTCCAGAGACTGATTCACTAGGACAGGGGACGGACCCAGAAACATGCCTTTTAACAACCCTCTCATTCCCCCAAGGTGACTGTAATAGCAAGTATTGGTCAGGCCACACCCCGAGGAGCTCTGGTGCAGACACACAGCAGGTGACTCATTAAGTGAGCCTTACTGCTGTCTCTTCTCTGAATCTACCTATCCACATGCGGCTCTGCCCAGGATTAGGACCAGAAGTGGACCTGTCCAGTGGACTTGCCATTTTCTTTTCCACCAGAGATGCAAAAAATTAAAACAGCACTTGGAGAAACAAGCAAAGAAAGCAAGTGGAGGACAGCAGGGGCGAGCTAAGAGGAAGCACACCTTGTAGATAAGACCATATCCCAAAGTGTCTTAATGCTCTACCTTATATTTTTGACAGCCTCTTTAGAAATTAAGTTTAAAGATGACATCTTGAGTCCTGGCTGGTGTGGCTCAGTGGAGTGAGCGCCAACCTGCGAACCAAAGGTCTCAGGTTCAACTCCTGTCGGCACATGCTGGGTCGCGGGCCAGGTCTGCAGTTGGGAGCGTGCAAGAGGCAACTGATGAATGTTTCTCTGGCACATTGATGTTTCTACCCTCTCTTTCTCTCTCCTGTCTCCTCCCTCCGAAAATAAATAAAATCTTTAAAATAAATAAAAAAATGTCATCTTGAATGTAAATATATAAAAATGACCATGTCTAGAATAATGGAATCTACCCATTTTACACGGAGAAATTCAGCACATATTGGGGGGTGGCCTGGGACTGAGCTGAGCTGATGTGCTTCCGAGTGCCAGATCCAATACAGACTCTTGCTCTGACTGGCTCTAGTGGACAGAACCGAAAGGGACTCACTGTTTACAACCATGGAGGGCGCTACCCTGTGAAGCAACTCGCACTGTCCAGAAAAGGCGACTACTAAGCAGATGTTTCCAAAGGGATGACACAATGACCGTCAATTGAACCCCAGCACAGAAACCCCTGGGTCCTCTAAGACAGAGGCCGAGGAAAATGGAAACAAACCATGAGCAAGAAGGGAATTCATGGCTGTCCCAGGACCCTAAGAGCTGCAGGAAGGCTCTGGGAGTCTAGGGCGAAAGGCACCTAAGAAGAGGGTACAAACAGGATGGACGGCACCCATTAGGTATCCTTTCACATCTGTTCTCTTTCTTCTTTGGTTCTCCTACTCTTCAGGATCTTGCTAGAGGCAAGCATTACTCCTGCCCATTCCACAGACAGGAAAGAGCGAGTCACTTTTAATTTCCTAGGTCAGATCCCAGGACTAGGGATTAAAAAGGAGCCCTGGGTCCTCTCTACCTCCACTAGGTTAACCTCGTAATCATCTGTATCTGGAGGTCTCTCAAGGCCTATATATTTCCTACAACAACAATAATAATAGTAACCAACATTAATTCCTCTAAGTCAGGAACTGTATTAACTCATCTCACTTAACAATTGTACAAGATAAGGACTATCATTAAACCCATTTTATAGTTGGAGAAACCGAGGCAAGGGGGGGTTAACTATGAAGAGGAGCAGCTGGAGTTATAACCAAGCAGCCTGGGCTCCAGAGCCCATTCTATTAACTGCCTTGCTCACCCTGTGATTCTGGGCCTAGAGATGGGATGAGAGTTACCCCAAGTGACAGATTCAAAACTAGCCCTAAATGGCCTGAATTCCAAGGTACTAGAGTCCCTTACCACAAAACCAAGAGCAGAAAAGAACTCTATAAAGTCGTTAAAGTTCACACAAACTCTCAGGGGAGTTTTTAGACTCTGAGTTGGTTTCCTAGTATCCTGATCTGGAAGCTCTGAACCTGGAATACTTCTGGGTCCAGTGACCCTCACATTTGTATGTTTCACTATCGTTCAACCAATGGGCACCAATTCTATGCCAGGAACTGTGTGCTACAACCCGCAAAAGAACAACAACGAGCACAAGGAACCATAAGCAGATTGTTGCTGTGCAGCATAAAGAATCAAAGATATACAGGCAACAAATCAGGAAAGGCCTTCTGTGTATAACACACTGAGGAACGCAAACAGGTTGTTCATGAAGATGGAGACGTAGGTAAACATACTTTGCCTCTGCACACAACTACAGCAAAAATTACCACTACACTACCAAAACATGTATCAACCAGATTCATCAGAAAATTGAGCTGTATGGAATTCCGACAACAAAGAATTTAAAGAATCCATATTCATCCACACAGGAGGGGCGGAGACACAGACTGGCACAGGGAGACGTGGAATGGTGCTGAGACAGGGCAGAATGGGCAGTCCCACACTCACGTGTGGTGGATACCTCAGAAGCAAGCAATCCCAGCCCCACACCAGACCACCCAGCCTAAGGTTCCCGCACTAGGAAGATAAGTCCCCATAACTTCTGGCTGTAAAAACCAGTGGGGGTGGGGCGGCAGAATAAACTGCAGGATTCTCAAGAGACTCCTCTTAAAGGGCTCTCAACGGACTTAGGACTCAGGCAGACCTACCATCTCTGGGATTCAGCATCAGGGCAACAGCTGGAAGGGCACAAGTGGGGAGAAGGGGAGAGTGAGGTGACTGGCCGCAGGGTGAGTGCTAGGAGACAGCTTCCTCCCGGGAAATCTCCAGAGGCCAGGCAGCAGCATTGTCCCCTCTCTGAACCCTCCCCCCACACAGAGCCACAAAAGGGTGAAACAGGTTGCCCTGCCCTGGCGATTACCTAAGGCTCCACCCCACATAATTTACAGGTGCCTTTTCTATAACAGGCCACACTACTAAGGCAGAGAATCTGAACAGCTCTACCTGATACACAGAAACAAACACAGGGAGGCTGCCGAAATGAGATGACAAAGAAATATAGCCCAAATGAAAGAACATAACAAAACTCCAGGAAAAGAACTAAATGAAATGGAGATAAGCAACCTCTCAGATGCAGAGTTCAAAACACTGGTGAGCAGGATGCTCAAAAAAAACATTGGGTAATGCAACAGCATAAAATAGACCCAGGCAGAAATGAAGGTTGCATTAAGTGAAATAAAGAAAAAACAAAATAAAAAAAATAAAAAAAGAAAACAAGAAAAATCTATAGGGAACCAACAGTGGAGAGGATGAAGCTGAGAATAAAATCAATGATTTAGAACATAAGGAAGAAAAAAGCATTCGATCAGAAACATCAAGAATATAAAAAAATGAGGATAGGTTAAGGAGTCTCTGGGACATCTCCAAATATACCAACATCCGAATCACAGGGGTGCCAGGACAAGAGAGAGAGCAAGAAATTGAAAACTTACTTGAAAAAATAATGAAAGAAAACTTCTTTAATTTGATGAAGGAAATAGACATACACGTCCAGAAAGCCCAGAGAGTCCCAAACAAGTTGGACCCAAAGAGGAACACATCAAGGCACATCATAATCAAAATGCCAAAAGGTTAAGGATAACGAGAATCTTAAAAGTAGCAAGAGAAAAGCAGAGTGCTAGCTACAAAGAAGTTTCCATAAGACTGTCAGCTGATTTCTCAAAAGATACTTTGCAGACTATAAGGGACTGGCAAGAAGTATTCAAAGTGATGAAAAGCAAGGACCTACAACCTAGATTACTCTATCCAGCAAAGCTGTTATTTAGAATTGAAGTGCAGATAAAGTGCTTCCCAGAAAAGGTAAAACTAAAGGAGTTCATCATCACCAAGCCCTTATTATATGAGATGTTAAAGGAAACTATAGAAGAAAAAGATCAAAACTATTAACATTAAAATGGCAACAAATCTATAACTATCAACAACTGAATCTAAAAAAAAAACCAAACTAGGCAAATAAGCAGAACAGGAACAGAATCATAGATATGGAGATCATTTGGAAGGATTATCAGCTGGGAGGGGGAAGGGGGAAAATGTGTAGGGATTAAGAAGTACAAATTGGGCTCTGGCTGGTGTAGCTCAGTGGATTGAGTGTCGGTCTGCGAACCAGAGGGCTGCTGGTTCGATTCCCAGGCAGGGCACATGCCTGGGTTGCGGGCCAGGTCCTCAGTAGGGGGGCATGAGAGGCAACCACACACTGATGTTTCATTCCCTCTCTTTCTCCTTCCCTTCCCCTCTCAGAAAGAAAGAAAAGAAAGAAAGCAAGCAAGCAAGAAAGAAATACAAATTGGTAGATACAAAATAGATAGGGTCATGTTAAGAACAGTATAGGAAAGGGAGAAGCCAAAGAACTTATATGTATGACCCATGGACATGAACTAAGGGGAGGGGATTACTGGAGGGTATGGGTGTACCAGGTGGAGTACAAAGGGGGAAAAATTGAGACAACTGTAAGAACACAATCAATAAAAATATATTAAAAAAAAAAAGAAATGTGAACTTTACTCTGAAGGCTATCAAGAGCAACTAAAGGATTTTAAGCAGAGGAATGATGGTAAGTTTCGTGCTTCAGAGAGATTATTTTGGTGGGTAATTGGAGGTTAGATTTGAACGCGGATGAAACCAGAGGCAAGGATAACAGGAGGTTGGGGCTAGTTGAGGTTAGAAACAATTAGAAATTGAACAAAATCAGCAGTAACAGGAAAAGGAAGTAATATCAGCTTTCCTTAACTGATGGTATATAGGGGTGAGTGGAGAAAAAAATCCAGAATAATGCTCAGTTTTGACACCTGGGAGATCAGGAGGATATTGGAACCACCAATTGGGAAAGTGAATAAAAGAAGTAGATGTGATGAGAAAACGATGGCATTGGTTTTAGACATGTTACACTAAAGTTTGTTAGATCATCCAGGTAAAGTACCACCCATCAAGCAGATGCATATAGGACTTGGAAGCTCAAGGAAGAAATCTGAGCTGGAGGTAGAGATTTAGGAATTATTAGGAAACTGGTGGAGTTGAAATCTTGGGAATGAATGGTGTCACCCAGGGAGAGAATGCCACGTGAAAAATGAACACTAACGGGGTGGGAAAGGTGTTCGAGCCAAAGGAGACCAAGAAGGAACAGAGAGATTCAAAGACAAATGGGAGAGGGTGGGTCAGAGAAGCCAAGGGAGAAGAGGGTCAAGGAGGAGATAGATCAGCAGGTCAAATGCTGGGTCTACTGGGTGTGAGCAAAGTCAGAGATCCTGGGAACACCCTAATCTACCTCATTCAGGTTGTTGATACAGAACACTGCTTAGCACTGCGCTGTTTCATGATCGCCACTTTAATGCCACTGAAAAACAAAAACGACTTATTTATTCATCTTGAAACTCAGTAAAGACTGAGTCAGGACAAGTAGTAGTGCTCCAAGGGACACCCAGGGCAGGATCATCTGGAAGTCTCTTGAGGACCAAGACCCTGAAGAAGCAGCTCACACATTAGACCCAGCACCCTGAAGAAGTTACTGATTCTGAGGACAAATCCCCCTGAGCCTCACTACTCTCATCTTTAAAATGGTTGTGAAATGGTCCAAGTGGTTATGAAGATTAAATGAGCTAGTTTTCCTAATGAAAACATCTTATACTGTGGCTGGCACTTAGGAGTTACTCAATAAATGCTAATAAATATTCATTTCCTTCCTTCCTTTATAGACTTCAAAGACTTTTAAACCTATGATTTCACAGGATTCTTAGAACCTAGAGAGAAACAGGGAACACCAGCTTTAAAGAAGTTAAGTGGTGCTCGCTTCGGCAGCACATATACTAAAATTGGAACGATACAGAGAAGATTAGCATGGCCCCTGCACAAGGATGACACGCAAATTCGTGAAGCGTTCCATATTAAAAAAAAAAAAACAAACAACGAAGTTAAGTGCCTTACCAATAGTTAACCAGAAAATTAGCTGCAAAGGACTAGAACCCAGGACTGCTAAGTCCTAGTCTTCCAGGTTTTGTTGTCTATAGTATAGAAACGTCCAGAATCTCTGTGTGAGAGAGTAACTTGAAGTTTTAATACACTAGCCCTAGTCACAGCTGGACAAACCTACAGAATTTCCTCTAGGGAACCCGAGCACTCAGAACGCTCTTGGCCTCCCCCCGCATGATAGGACCCCAGTACCAAGTGCAAGAGCAAAGGAACCCAAGGGTTCTATTTCTTAGATCTCTCCTTCCAAACACGATCCACTTTGTCTGCATTATCCTTAACACAGAAGCTGAATCTAGCTAAGAGCAGACTTTTAAGATTCTTTTACTTAACAGGATCCTTTCTCAGCCGGAAGACAAGGCCAAAGACCCACAATGTCCAGGACTGGCTCTAATCGCTACCCTTCCTTCCTCTGCTCCTGAAATGCCAGCCTGAAATGTACCGCAAGGCAGTGTTCAGTAGGTACGCATCTCTAAGAATATGTGTGTTAAACGGTGATAATGCTATGGAGAAAAATGAAGCGGGGCGGATAAGGGTGTGTGTAGGAGGGGCAGGGGGTGATTTTAAATGGGGTGGTCATAGAGAAGGTGACATTTAAGTAAAGGTCTTTCTCTCAAAAAAAGATAAGATCAGCTCAAAACATAATCTGCACGTCATTTAGCCCTTCTAGGCCTTAGTTACTTCATCTTGTCCCATTATGAGACGTGAGCTGCCTATGGCTTCAGCCAGGGGTGGAGAAAAGTATCCTGGGCCATTACCTGGGTTCCACTGCACTTCCACCACTGACCAGTTGAGTGAATTTGGGAAAGTCAGCCTGTCTTTCAGCTGCCTCATCTCACCATCAAGAGGGAATGACATCCACCCTACATTAATATATAAATATGTTGTAAAATGGGACGAGGGCTTGCCAATGGCATGGGCCAGACTAATGATGGCATTCTGCGTTTGGTTCGCCATCTCCTTCCAAGGATCCTAAAGCACTATATATTTATACACACTTAAGAGCTAGCTGAGGGAGTTTTCTTTTATTTCTTCAAGCAATTCAATACCACTTTACTAAAGCCCTCAGAAATGCCTTTCCTTTCACTGATAACTCTTAGTCAAGTATTTATCAAGGGTTTTACTAAGTAGCTAGCTCCAAGCAAGGAGGTATAGAGTACCTATTAAAAACAAAAAGAAAAGATGTAATTATTGGTAGCTCAATTACTGCCATTAATTGTTTTAATAGTAATTTCTAAATTGCTTATTCTTCCTACTTTTTAGCCCTATAAGCTTTGCCCTGAACCTTAACCTTGGGCTTTTGGGACCAGGAAAGGAGTCTCTATGCCTGATTCCGATACCTTCTTTGCACATGGTTGGTACTCAATGAAGTCATCAATCAACTAATCCCGCTCTAGGTCAGAGAGCTGTATAAAAGCATGTGATGACTGTCCCTACCCCTAGCTGTGACTGAACAATTGCTCTCAAGTCTTCTGCTCTATCAAGAAAATTTCTCTTAGATACAAGTCTGTGTTGGTTCTAATAAAAACTCTCAAGAGTCCTGACCCCACCATAGTATCAGGTTTCCATAAGATCCTGAATCTACAGACAACTAAAGTGTATAGGCCCCCCACCGCTACCACCCAGGCCTGGACTGAGGCCTTGAAATATCCGACACGTCCAGTGGATTCGCTCAGTTGATATTACATAAGACCTTACACAAATGGTGCACCCCGAGCACACCCTATTTATAGTGACTATTTGAACATGCCTGACTCCCTTCCAAACTGTAAGTTAGTCCATAAGCAGATCATGTCTTATCCCAGCACCTAGCACAGTGCCTATTACCAAAAGCAGTGCTCAGAGTTAGTGCATGCCTAACAAATGTGACCTGTTGCAGATACCATGCTGCCCAAATTACCCTTGCCCAGAAGTGCTTCTCTTACCTAGGTGAAGGCATTATCTGGGGAAGATACCATGAGAAATCAAACCAATTAGCAGTAATTAGCTGATTTCATTCATTCACTGTCTCCTGACAGGAATAAGGTCTTTTGGGAATGGGAGTAGGAAAAGATCAAATACCTCAAGAAAGGCAGATAAAGGTCCAGAGCACAGGGTACCAAAGTGACAGGATCTAGCAGCCATGCTATTTATTTTTAATTAAAAAAAAAATCCTCACCAGAGGATATGTGTATTGATTTTTGAGAGAGAGGAAGAGAGAAACATCAATGTGATAGAGAAACACTGACAGGGGCCCTAACAGGGAATCAAACCTACAACCCTTTGGTACATGGGACGACACTCCAACCAACTGAACTACCCGGCCAGGATACAAAAGTCCCCGACAAAGCTCAAAAAGGAGAGTGGGTAAGTGCTGTGAACTTCATCCATCCATGGAAATCTCTGCAGAGGATTTAACAATAAGGGCGCCAAGAATTCCCAGATATCTGCATCTCTGTTGAGGCCAGATTCTCAGCCTCGGACCTTCGGTCTCACCCCCTCCTCCCTTCTTCCCTCTGCAGATTGCAGAGAAATTCCAAAGGCCAACCAGCCATTTTCTTCTCAGTAGCTCCTGGTTAGGAGGAAACAGAGTTGGCTAATAGGACACCGGCTGAAATCAGCCTCATCCTTTTGGAAGTCCTGGCCAGCCAGAGCCTTGGAGCACAGTAGGAAATAAGGGGGAGGGAGTGGAGGAGCTCCAAACACACTCCTCACTGCTCATAGCCAGAGCTAGGCCAAGGATCGCAGGTTTACTACCAGCTTGGCAAGACCTTTTGATAAGCTGGTCAATTAAGTCTCTCCAACTGAATACTTCCTCTTCTCCCATACCTCGGTAGGGCTTCTGTCCCAATTCTCTATACTAAAACAGAACAAAAAAGCATGTGTATGGGGGTGGGGAAAGGGAGCGGAACAGTGGTGGCAGCATAATTTTTCTTATCTTTTTAAAATAAAGAATGCAAGACAACTGCATTGCAAGGTGGTAGGAAGAAAACTTGGCTGAAAGTGAAGAAATCTAAATCCAGGCCCTGGCTCTGCTACTCACAAGCTGGTGAACTTGGGCTGCCCACTTCACTTCCCTAAGCATGTTTCCTCATGCAAATTAGGACGCTGGCCCATGTGTTAACCACATGTACTAAGTGACTTCTATATGCTATACACCATGAGAAATGCTTTTTTATTGACTGATTGATTTTTCTTGAGAGAGAGGAAGAGAGAGAAACATCAATTTATTGTTCCACTTATTTATGCATTCACTGGTTGATTCTTATATGTGCCCTGACCAGGGATTGAACCCACAACCTTGGTGTATACGGACAATGCTCTAATCAACTGAGCCATCCAGCCAGGGTTAGAAATGCTTTATATATTATTCCTCATAAAAATCCTATGAAGTAGTTATTATCTTCATTTTGCAAATGAAGTAGCCGAGGCTCAGAGAGGTTGGTGACTGGCCAAAAGCTCTGCAGCTGGAAGAAGGAAGTGGTTGAATTTCAAGGTCAGTTTTTTTCAGACTCCAAAGCCCATGAAGCCGTATGCCATTGTTAAACAGCTCCCAACCTCCCTTTCACCGCTAATGCTCTGGAATTTCTTGAATGACCCCTCACTGACACTTTTTTAAAGTTTTTATTTATTTATTTTTAGAGGGAGGGGAGGGAGAGGGAGAGGGAGAGAACATCAATGTGTGGTTGCCTCTAGCGCGCCCCCTACTGGGGACCTGGCCCACAGTCCAGGCAAGTGCTCTGAGACTCGAACCAGCAACACTTTGGTTCTCAGGCTGCTGCTCAGTCCACTGAGCCACACCAGCCAGGGCCTCACTGTCACTTTTTTCTTTCTTCATCAGTGCATGGCATCAAGATCTGGAAGCTAAATTACCCAACTTTCACTTTCCATGGCCACAGAGGCAAACAGTCCAAATCATTCAAGGATTCCAGATCCCAGGGCTGAACGAGACCTCTTACATATTTACCCTTCCATTATTCACCCAGGAGAAAAATGGAGAAAGGCCTTAAGGAATAGAAGGCTTCCCAAATTCATCTATCTTCTTTCTTTTTTCTCGAATAGCTATTGAGGAAACTGAACCTGTTAATGTAGCAAACAATGTTTCTTCCAATACTTTAATGTCAGTATTATTTATTTTTCTTTGTTGTTGACCTATTCCTATGCATGTGATCCAAAAGTCGGTAGCATTTGAAGTTGCCCGTGCCCCTTCTCTTAGGCAGGCCCGTTTTTTTTTTTTCCACTGTGGGCGTGGCCAACGCTGCCCTGCCATCAAAGGCCTCCTGATGATGTCACCCTTGAGTGGCTTTCACTCAAGGTAGCCTGACAGACCTTCTAAACAAACAGCAAAAAGGGAAAAATAATAGCTACTAAACAAAGTATTAAAACAGAAAATAAGCAATTTTTTAAAACAAAGTGTTATATAATTCTTCAAGTTGCCTCTCCTTGTGCCAAACAATAACTGAGAGAAGCCATTCTGGCTATAAGCAGGGTTATGCCTAAACCACTCCTGGCATATGAGCGACTGCAAAAGGGAGACACAAACAGCATGAGGATGTGCCAGAAGAGACACAAGATTAGACAATTAGACTCTTAAAAAAAAAGTCTTATGTATCTCAGAGAACAGGTCTAGGACAGAGGTCAGAAATAATAGGGGAAAAGTTACCCTGGAGTTTAATCAAAAGAGGTCTGTCAATATTTGGCTTGTTCTGCAAGAGACCATCCAGAAGAAGCAATTAACATAAAACAAATGCACGGGAAGAGCTGCGCTGTGACTGTGCTGGTGAGGGAAACGGCACTCTCTCCACGGCCGGGGAAGCACAAACAGGGTTCGACTTGTGGAGGGCAACCTCAGGCTCCATGAACATTCCAAAATTCTATCTAGAAATTCTCTTCTAGACATTTATGTAAAAGATAATTCAACATTCTTTACAATAGCAGTGTTTATAATAATTCCCATCATTGGGGAAATAGTTACATAAACCATACACACGTAGTCATTAAAAAACTGAAAAAGATCTTTAGGTAGAGACACGGTAAGATTTTCAAATTAAGATAAAAGAGCAAGTTCCAAATCCCTATATATAGTATGTTCCCATTATTGTAAAATAAAACAGCTACAAACACTCACAAAACCATGTGTTTCTGTAAATCCCTAAATGCATGAAAAAGGGTCCAGAAGGCACACAGGTGATAGACTGGTAATGCATCTGATATCAGTGGTTGTAAGAACTGCGGGAGTGAGGGTCGGGGGGGTTCTCCTATCTTCACTGTTTGGAATTTGTTTTAGAAATGCATTCCTGTGCAGTGAATAACGACAAAAATATCCCCCAACCTTAAAAGTGAACTAAAATATAATGGCCACCTTTATATGTGAAATGAAAGATGTCCAAGATATGTTTTTAGTGAAAAAGCAAGTTACCAGGCACCAGGCAAAGTATAATCTCATGGTGAGGGTGAGAGGGAGGAGGGAATGCAGCCAGCCTGGAGAAGAGGCCGGAGCTATAGTCCTCATTCTGCCACCTCAGGGCCCCTTGACCATGCGCTGGCAGCTTAACCTTTCCAAAGCCGTGGTTTAAGAATTAACTAGCATATAGGGTGCTGTTGGGTTTATGTGAGAATGTATAAAGTGCTTTCCATACAACCTGGCACAGACAAACACTCAGTAAATGGTAGCCATTATTTGTATTAATAACAATAAATTAAGCATCAAAAATTAGATCCCTGAGATCATTTCAAAGAGAATCTTTAGGATACCTGATTATGATTTAGTCTTAACACTAATCATTATTATTTTTTAAATTAATTCTGTGAGTTTCAGTCATTAAATTTTAGAGCTGGAAAGGATCGCAAAAGTTCATCTAACTCGGTGCTTCCCAAATCTGGCTGCGCAGTAGAATTAGCTGGGACGCTTTAGAGGGTAAAAACGGCTTCCCAAGGCTCCACTTGGACTGGATTAGAATTTCTAAAGAGGGGGGATCAAATGAGCTCTATTTTTGACAAGCCTTCTGTATCTCCACATGGGCTTACGAAGGCACAGGACACCTCTGGGGAGGGGAAATGAGGGACAAAAGCGGAAGGAAATCTCATTGTATTCCCTTTGTAGTGTTTAAATTTTTCAGCTATTCAAAAATAAGCCCTTTTAAGAAATTAAATAATAGTAAACTCCTTTAGATGGGTCTAATGCAGTCAAACCACAGGCAAGAATGGGGGTCCTCATCCTTTGCTCCAGAAATCGCACTTCAGAAAATTACAAAGATTTCTGTATAAAAATGCAGGTAACCATCACAGACGAAAAAAACAGCAACAAAAAGCCTGGTAACATCTTAATGTCTAGCAAAAAATGGTTTTACAAATTATGGTATATCCATAATGAAATATCACGTGCTCATTTTTAAAAATTTTATATTTATTTTTAGAGTGAGAGAATGGGAGGGAGAAAGAAAGGGAGAAAAACATCGCTGTGCAGGACAGATATATCAATCGGTTGCCTCTCACACGTCCCCAGCAGGGCACCTGGCCCACAACCCAGGCGTGTGCCCTGACTGAGAACTGAACTGGCAAACTTTCGGTTCAGAGGCCGGCACTCAATCCACTGAGTCACACCAGCCAGGGCTCACATGTTCATTATTTTTTTTATCTGATTTTTTAATAGCATAGGAAAATGTGACACAATGTTAAGTCAACAAAACAGGACATGAATGTATGAATGGCCTAGTCATAATTTTGGAGTGGGAAGTTGGTGGAAAATGGCTATAAAAAAGTGAAAGGAGCCTTGGCTGGCATGGTTCAGTGGGTTGGGTGTCATCCCGCAGGCAAAGGTCACTGGTTCAATTCCTGGTCAGGGCGCATGCCTGGGTTGCGGGTTCAGTTCCCGGTCCCGTGGTCAGGGCATATACAAGAGGCAACCAATCAATGTTTCTCATATCAATGTTTCTCTTCCTCTCCTTCTCCCTCCCTTTCCCTCTCTGTAAAAATAAAAATAAATTTAAAAAAGTGAAAGGAGCCCTGGCTGGTGTGGCTCAGTGGATTGAGTGCCGGCCTGTGAACCAAAGGGTCACCAGCTCAATTCCCAGTCAGGGCACACGCCTGGGTTGTGGACCAGGTCCCCAGCAGAGGGGGAGCATGAGAGGCAACCACACACTGATGTTTCTCTCCCTCTGTTTCTCCCTTCCTTCCCCTCTCTCTAAAAATAAGTAAAATCTTAAAATAAAATAGATATGAAATGTGAAAGGAAATACAATACATTTAAAAACAAGCCTGTGACCTTTTTCTCTTCACTCTACTCCCTCTCCTCAGCCTGGGCCCCTCTTTAGGAACTGGCATCAAATCCCACTCAGGAGCCTAAGCACCATTATCCTGTCCAGTGCCCTACCTCACCCATCACTTAATTATCTTGCGCTCCATCATGCCTGTCGTAACTTTAAAAAAATAGAAGTTCCCTTCAGAGGACAAATATTTGCCATAACTAGGAATGTCACAGATTCTAAAGCAACATTTATGCCCTGATATACGGCTGTACGCTAATCAACACAGTTGAACAGGTACAAGCACGTCAAGCTCTGGGCTAGTGAAATGTACAACACATCCTGAAGACGTGGTTTCTACCTTTGAGGAGCTACCATCTCTGCAGATAGACAGGACACATACATAAGAAACAGCAAGTAATAATGTAAGAGGACACAAAAGCAGTGCAGGCAGTAGGTGCTAAAGAAGTTCATGCACATTTGCATACATACACACAGTCATTGCACTTTACTGAATACATCTTTTTTTCTCCTGAATCAAAATATAAACCCCTTAGCTGAAGTTCTCTTACTCCTTATTTTTGTGTCTAAACCTAATGAATGCCTAGTGTGCCCGACAGATAGTAGGTACTTCATAAATGTTCTTTAATTAATCATACTCCATGCTCTGCACAGTTAAATGCAATTATTTTTTGAGTGAATTAATATTTCAGTATGAATAACAGCGGAGAACGCCATCTAAGTGAACAGTACTTGCTCCCAGTGTATTTCAGACCAATAAAGGCTGGGAGGTGAAGGTGTGGCTGCCATCAAGAGGCTCTGCTAACCTAACAGACTCCTCCCAGATTTCACTTCTTAGTGGGGGACTAGACAGGGAGAATCTAGATTCGTGCTGAAAGTAGTCTTCTTTTCTTTTCAGAGGAGAAAAGCAATGACAAGCAAGCTGTCCCTCTTTTTTTCAGTGACCTTAATGAAAAACGTGGTATCACCATTATTACCCTTGTCAAATCACACACCAACCTCCCTTCTGCCCCATGTATAACTCCAGCCGCTCTGATCCCTCACCCCTTAGTCAAGGATGGAAGCCATGCTAGCCATCAGACAGTCATCTTTCTCAAGTCCTGGCTACAAATCAGTGCTCCAAACCTCCTGGGACAGTAATTACCTAATTTGAAGAGAAAATTCATCCCTAAAAACTTGACAGGACCACAAAGAACAAACTCAAAGTTCACCCTGAATGAAATACGGAAAGGGAACGAAAAAGGAATCGCGAGTTTTCCCATCCTGGATTTTCTTGGTTCTCTAGGACATAATACACACTTAAGGATTAATATTTGTCTATTTAGGAAAAAAAAACCTTCAAAGTTCATCACTTCCCCTAGCTTTCGGCAAACTTTAACCATTCTAGACAGATAAGAATTTATCTCCTGAAGAGTCCCTCCAGTAGAGCATGCCACGGCCTCGCAAGGAGGAAGTTCTCCTTCAATTCTAACCTAAGGCACTGCTATTAAAATTGAGATTTATTTCTTTAGAAGACATTTAAAGCAGCAAATTAGCATCCTCTGTATCATTATTTCTCAGGTTATTCATGCATGCTAATGTTGGAGAGACCCACAGCTCTACCTCTAATCTTCAGAGGCTCAAAGACACTTTCATTTCTCCAATGTTAATGTCTAATTATTTTCCTTTCTAACAGATTCCACTCTCCATGACTTCCATTCTGTCTCCTCATGCCTCGCTCAGGTTTCTTTCCACTCTGAGTGCCTTTTCCTCACCAACCTTTTATTCCTCTTTCCTCTACATTCCCATCTCTAATCTCCTACTCTAAATGGACAGAAGCCTTGCTTTACCACCCCCTACTCTTCTGACCTCGCATTCTTCCCTGTAGGAATGTTTAATTAGCATGTGGGATTTAATTAATTCAGCAGCTAATTAAAAATGGGAGAGGAAGGGTAGAGGAGGAGGAGGGTGGGAGAGCTCGCTCGCCTCAGTGCAGAAGGCACCACAGATGGTTCTGGGTTGGCTGGCACCATGCCACCGCCCTCCAACCCCCCTCCACCCAACAGCACACACAGCGAGGGGGGAGGGGCAAAAGTGAGGGGCACAGACTGGCAGAGCCACTAGACAGACTCATTCAGTCCTGCCGCTGCTTTGTACTGGGAAGAGACAGAAGGAGAGGGCAAACGAGAGAAAGGGAGGGAGAAACATGACAGACACACACTCAGGAAGAGGAAAAGAAGCAGGCGTTGGAACCGAATGACACCTCTCCTCTTCAACACTGGAAGAAGTGAAGAGTGTCTTCATCCCCAAAGCAAGCCAACATCTTGGAGTTCCCTCGCTCCTAAGGACCACTGAAAACAAGATGGGAAAAGATAGCCACTGATCCTCTGGAAAAAAAGTGATAGCTCACTCTGACCACCAGGGACCCACTCTGCAGCCATTCTTCCCATACCACGCTGCTTCCTCAGCATGAGCAGGAAAGAGCGCTACTGCGAATGAAAGATGGAGAGTGGCAGGATGGGCACAGATGGGCGACGGTGAGCAAGTGGAGAAGAGACTTAAAGGAAGAGGAATGAAGGGAGTGTGTGAGAAGGGAAGGGAGCAGTGGGAGAAGGTGAAGGAGAAGAAATAAATAACGAAGAAGGAAGAGAAGTCAGGGGCAGAGTCATGCTTTGTGTGCCAAGACGGATGAAGAGGGCCGGAGTGCCTGTGCAGAGGACTTCCACATACTGACCCCGCCCAGCCTAGGCCAGGCAGGAGGGGATGGCAGCACTGCAGGGAGGGGGCAGGAGCAGATCCTTCTGAGGGTCAACCAAAGTGCCGGAGACAGGGAACGCACCCTGCAGCACCTTCCTAAATACTGGATATTTCTGCCAAACCAGGAATTTACCAAAAGCAATGGAGAAAAATTTCCAAATGAACAGAAAAGGAGGCTAGGATGACAGGAGGCTACAGAAGCTACTTCCAGGAGCTCCAGCGGGGAGATGGGTGAGGAATGGGATTTTCAGCAGCACCCAGCTGGCGCTGTAAGGGTGTCAGCTGATACTGAGGGAAATACTCCATGAGGGCAATAATTGATTTGAGGATCTGAGGGATGAGAGAGGAAAAGCTGGGTTTCAGAAAGCACCCCTTGGGTGGGAGGCATCTAGGAAGCTTTGGAGCTTACAGCCTTGGGAGGGGATAAAGGAGGGCAAAGAGGAAGTCTGCCATCAGTGATAGATTACATAAGACTTCACTAAAAGAAACTGAGGAGGGTGTGAAGCCAGATGAAGCTTTTCTGGTGTTAACTGCCATAGAGCTGAATGCAATGGCAGACAAGGGTCACCGTAGCAAAGAGATAGGGTTTTCCTGGCTAGGAATGCTGATTTGATCTCTTTACCACCTAGGGCTTCCTGCAAGAGCTAGCAGTGAGTGAATCAAAACTGGGAGCGAGGAAGTGGAAACTCAATGGCTTTTTATTCTCCAGAGCTCACCTGTGGGGCTAAAGCCAAGGCTGGCAGATGAGACAAAGCAGTTCTCAGAGCAAGTTGCTACAGACTCGGTCAGAGTGGAAATATATGAATGCTTTCTGAGTTTATTTTCTAGTCTAGGTTTCAATTAACAACAAAAACTATAAGAACACTTATTAATATAGCCACAACGACGGCTTTACACTAGAAATTCTGTAAGATTTAGGATTATCAGCGCTAGTAGGAGGAGAGATGGTCCAGAGAACCTTTGCTACTTTTAGTGGGTCCTAAAGACTGCAGTTAGTTGCAAATGAGCAGAGTCCAGAGTTTCCAGCATCCAGCCTAAGATATTTTTGAAGGGAAAAAGCTTAGGGGAAGGTGTATATGTCTAGCAGTAAGGTCAAATCAAATCTGAAATGGAAAATAGAAGCCAGGGCTTTGGAAATCCCCTACCTTGGCACTGTCTCGGCAGCTCCGGCAGGCTGGACTGTGTGATACCCGAAGGGAATGCCAGCCCCTTTTTGGTGAGCCCGGTACCTCACCTGGCCGCACACCCCCCTTCTCCCACCATGGACGCTCTCCCTCGGCAGCCCAGCGGCTGGCTTAGACACAGAACCTGACCTGCTAGGGGTGAAATGGGAACACTGGTTTCCAGAGGATAGTCAACAAAAAGTCTCGATGTCCAAGAGGATATAGGTTCTAATGCCCGCTTTGCTAATGGTTTATTTGTAGAATTTTGGATAAATCACTCCCCTCATAGGGCCTAAGTGGGGAAAAAACAAAAAATCAACCAATTTTTGCTATAGCACCATAGCATCCAGCAAGGAAATAGTTACAACTTAATTTGTAAGTTTCTTCTGTAGAAAAGTACTAAAGCTGAAAAGCTCTACCACTCACTGTAACAAATATTTATTGAGTCTTGCTTTTAAGAGAGGGACCTTAACAGGGACTACTGTGTCACATGAGTCCATGACCCTAACTAGAGTGCCCTGAATAGGACAAGAGAGGGCTCTAAACAAAGAGGCCACTGGCCCATATGCCTCCCCAATGTATACGCCTTAGGAAGGCAGAAGAGGCAGACAAAAGAGACGCTTGTACAGGCACCCCCAAGGCTCAGATAATAAAATACAGTGCAGGGTGTGGTGTTCTAGCCCTTCTTTCCCTGTGGTTCTTTCCGGGGCTCTGCTGGGCAGGCCAATTCTGCCTCTCTTCACAATCCGGAAGTCAGCCTTGGCACAAACATGCTGGGGAGATGGAAGCCAGGCATTCTGGGGCTGCCACTTAAGCTGGGGAAAACCTCCTCGTACCAGGGAATGAAGGAAAGAGGCCACAGTGTCCATGCTGCAGATAATCCCAAGGCAAAGACTCAGCACTATTACCCGGGGAGTTACTACGATGCTACTGTTAATCCATAAAAACGAGTCAATAAGAGAAAATTAGCCATCCCAGAAACTGATAACTTTACAGTCAACAACACTGGTGAGTTAGCTGAGGGCTCATACTGGTCGCTTCATGAGTAATCTCCAGATAAAATGAAGCAAGGTGGGGCAAGAACTAGGGTAATGGTCTGATGAGTTTGGGCTACATTCTCGAAAGACAAAACAATAAAGGGAGCTATGGCTGAGTGGGACAACCATGTAAACTTGGCCGAGGTGAAGGATGGAAGGGAGTAACAGAAGGAGGAGGCTACAAGAGCTAAGATCCTGCGGCCAATACTGTGCTCAGCAGTGTCCAGACAGCCGGGGCGCCCATCATATGCCTGAGCTGCTCTAGCAAGAACCTCCTGAGGACTCAAGAGATAAGTAGCAGGACATTTCACGAGAAACCACAGAACAGGTTTCAGACCATGGTTTTCCTACGGAGTCTTCGAAATACAGGATAACAAAAGCAGAGCAATCCTTAGCAATTGAAACCAAAAGTTTTTGGATGAAGCCCTTATTATCTCAATTCTCATGACTCCCTATCTCCCATTTTCCCAGCGCGTGCAACAAAATTCTATAAATTCAGATAACACAGTGTCCCTCGGCCGCTGAACTCTTACTATCCAAATCCAAGGAACTGGATAGATTTGAAGAGCAAAAGATTCCTTTACTTCCCTCTCTCCACTCATTTTCCTCACAGTCTCATCATGCTCCTGACCTAGCCCTCAACACTGACCCTCAAGTTCCCCTCACCCTGTTCTCTTCTAGCCCACTCTCACCTGCAGCCCCTTTTCATTAGGAGAGTCACCTGTAAGATGCCAAAGGTAGAAGAGATAAAGAAAAACAGTAGGAAAGTGTAGATTTTAGATTGAGGTGTAAGATGGAAATCCTGCAGAGAGAGGGAGAGAAAGAGAGACAGGGAAAGCAAGAAAGCTGGAGCAGGGGGGAGGGGAGGAAGATGGCACTGCGGAAAAAAGAGCGCCACAAAATTAATTTGAGGAAGGGAACAGTAGAGGAGACGTTGGTGGAATAACAATCAGGCAGTAGAGGGCTGGGGAAGGCGGGTGGGCGCCAGGGGGTGGGGAGGAATGGTGTTGGACAGGAGGACCCTGCACGCAGAGCAACGGCAGCACCACCTATGGGCTCGGTGCAGGGTTATAGACAACAACAAAAGAGGCCCCCGCCTGGGCATGGGAGTCTGGGGTGCAGGTGAGGAGGGAGAAGCCACGGCTTGTGCCCCTCAAACCCCTCAGTAACACAACACACAGGCTAGAAGAATAAATTCTCTATGGCTCTCCTGGGAAGAGAGGGACTTAACAAGGCAAGGGAGGGAGGGCATAGAACTCCTGGCTTTTTCCATTCCAAAGGGTTTTCCCCTCAGAATTCAGGCAGCAGAAAGGAAAAGGGTATGAAAGGAGAGCAACGCCAGGTTCAGAAAGGAATGTGTGCACTTGCTTCTCCTTTCATTAGCTTGAGAAAGGATTTCATCTTTATTTCCAAGTGATTTCCTTTCCCCACTGGATGTGGGAGTACAGCTCCCTCCCTGGAGCATGGATGCCCCTCATTCAGCCGCTTCCTCCCAGCATAGCCTTGCAGCTCCCAACCATCATTAGAAACCCCCAGGGAGCCACCAAGCTCCAAGACGGAAAGGGAAGGGTCCCCCCCCACCCGTCAAACAGACCTGGGGGTGGGAGGAGTGGGGTGGAAAGAATGAGAGAATGCAAAATGCTCTGCAGAAGGGAGGGGAGAGAGAAATGTGATCAGTGGTATTTGTTGTGCTTCCAGGGAGGAAGGACCCTTCACATTTTTAATAATAATAAATACATGAGGACAGATTTGCCAGCCTTGCTCTGGCTCCTTGGGAAGTGTGGGGGAGGGGAGCCAATGCAGCTGCAGCAGAGACCAGCATCTCCCCTCCCCTCCCCTCCCCCACTAGATAGGCTCAGTACTGCAGCAGCCCCCCCTCCCCCTCCCCCCGCAGTCCTCCCCATCACAGCCCACCCCTTCCACGATCCCTTCACACAGCTCTGCCTCTCCCTCCTCCACTTCTCTCCCTCTCTCTACTCCCTCCAACCTTAGACTCAATTCTTTCAGCACTGGTGCTCATTTAATAGTCTTACCCTAACTCTCAGAAGCCCTAGTACCCACACACTACTCCCCCAATCCTGAGGCCCCTCCCTCTTTCCTAACATGCCCTTCACAGCTGACAGCAATCTCCCTACTCCAATACCCTCACAGAAGTGATCCAGTACATATCAGCATTTCCTGAATTCCAACAAAAAGGACTGCATTCTCCCCATTTTTACTTCAGCCTCCTTTCTCACAACCTTAAATATAATGGCCATCAAATGTGCTTGTGTTCAGGGGGTGTCAGGGCCGGGACTAGGTGACTACTGCCACCTATTGACCCAAATTTGTTCAAGATAGACCTTTAATACACTTCTTACACAGTGACGCTGTTATTTCAAAAGCATCAATAGCTTAAACATGCAAAGGCATGGCTCTTGGGGTTTCTCAGAGACCCTCTGAACAATGAGATCAAAGAAATACAAAAGCGAGACTGGGCAGAAAGCCAGCGCAATGATGCCTCTCTCCATCCAGATGCAGAAAAAGAGGCTGAGCCCAAGGAACGAAAAAGCAACTTTAAGTCTTCTCAAGGGTCTGTAAGCAAAGAAGAGTAGGAGACAGTCTTTCTCAATGACTGTCAAAACCTTGTGCATCACAATATGAGTGATGTTACCAATAGAGCAGAAGGCAGAATTTCACTCATTTGCTCTGTTAAGTTGGCCAAATCCTTGGGTAAGTCTAAACACCTGATAGATCCTAGGAAGGATGGGGACACTCGGGAATACTGCTGACACTCACTCAAGTCTGTACCAATCAGAACTGGAGCCTGCACAGCTAAACTGAGCTCTGCAAAAGGGCAGGTCTATAAGCACAGCTCTACACATTAGTTTAGCCGTGCACGCTCACCAACCCAAAACAAGGAATGAGCTTGAACTCTCCGTGGTGCTGAAAAGGGACAAAATCAGGCCGTGCTTTCCTTATAGGCAAAACATATTTCTCTAATAAGGTATACATGAAGACTGTGTGAACTCCTGACAAACATTTCTCCAAGCCTTCATAAAACCATAAAAAAAGCTTTAGAGGCAAAAACAGGTCCTGGTCAAACCCTCTTCCTCACCCCCTCAGATGAAAATACCAAGGCAGAGATGCTAACTTACTCATCCAGAACAAAGCCAAGACTCATCATCACAAGGAAAAACTGCTCATGTGCACTAACGATAGACATTCCTTCGTGAGCACTGGAAACGAATGATCTGTTAGCACTGCACTGAGGAAATCTGACATTCACGTGGTCTGAACAATCAGAACTGAATTTACGAGCAGGAATGAGAAAGAAGAAAAACAATGGCCATAAAGAAGCCCTCAAATCCTAAGTCTCAGATCCCTTGCTCTACTACAGTGGTTTTCTAACTACATTCTATGGTGTTCTAAAGGTTCCCTGGAGTTCCTCAGAAATCTTGGGGAAAGAGGACCATGAGACCATGGAGCTGTAGGACCCCTCATTCCCACTTTAACAAACGTAGCCTCCCATATGTCTATTTTACACATTGAAAATCCATGTAAAACTTTATCAACAATGAACTCTAAACATTGATGACTCTGGGGCAAATATTCTCAGATATTATTCAACTTTTTGTTGGAAACCTCTTTCAAATAATGCCTGTCATCTATGAGGGCAAGGATAACAAACTGTCCTGGGATTAAAAGACTGAATTGAATTAATATAAGATCCACGAAGGGAGGGAGGGACTTTTGTCTGTTCAGTTCACTGCTATACCAAGACGCCAAACAATGTCTGGAGCTTGTGGTTTCCTTGTAGGCAAGTCCTGGAATAGAAATGAGCAGCAGGGAGGGGAGAGCTTGAGGTTATAAACTACCCACCAATTATTATTTTTTAGTAATTCTGAAGACTTTCATAAATCTCGGGACACGTGAGGTCTTCCACCCTCCATGTTCCACAAGGACTGGCTGTAACCTTGGCCAAATAACCTGTGTCTCAATTTCCTCATTAATAATATAGAGATGACATGTATTTTGAAAGGGTTAAGTATAGAGCACTTAGCTCAGTATGTAACACAAATTAAGAGCTTAAATTTTTAAAAAGCACCTCCTTTCCCTTGGCAGTTCCTACAATCCAAAAAATTTTAATAAATTAGAAGCAAATGCAATAGTCCTAAGCAAATGTAATAGTCCTAAAGTATTTTTTACTGAACCTCTTGTCTAGTTCAGCCAGAAAGGGAAAAGAATCTTTAAATCTGCTCTTGTGTCTCTTTGCTCAGCTTCACTCAAGGACATAGAAGTACGAGGGCCCTGGGCATGTCGGGCTCTCTCAGGGAACACGGAGCGCCAAGGACCAAGAGAGGACCCAGAAGTAAGAGCATCTTGGCGTCATCCGTGAGAAACAGCTTTAGGCTCTTCGGTTCGGAGGGAATCTCAGAGACTAACACATATATTTTTCAGCTAAGGGAAATGAAAGACCAGAGATGTTAAGTGATTTGCCCAAGATCACAGTTAACAGAAAGCATTACTAGGCTGTCTTCTAACTACTTTCTACCAGGATGCTGCTGACTGAAAACAGACCCCATCCAATCAAGCAGACCAACAGAAATCCAAATTCGTAAGAACCAGAACCAACAAGGTTTTAGTGAAGCAATAACCCAAATTGTATCCCTCTTCGTGACACTACCCAGGAAGGTCAGACTTCAAAACCTGGTGTTCATGAGACCCCAAGCCCTTAACTCCAATGAATTAACTCCACAGATTCCTCAGCTTCTCTCTTCCCATCCCTCTTCTCACTTTCTGTAAAATCCAAGGCCTGAGGGATCTCTCACTAACAGGCCAGTCTCAGAAGAGAACAGATCTCAGGTATGTAACTCCCACCAGTCTCCAGACTTGGGAAGACATTTCGGTGAGAACTTCACTCTTTTGGTCTTTAAGCTAGGAACTTGCTTTCTGCCTGCTTCCTGGAATTCTTCTGCAAGCTCTTTGTAAAAGGGTTGGCCTTTACTGACTGGGAAACTGAGGCCTTAGTTGAAAGAGGGTCAAAGAGGCTAAAAAACACAAGATTGGACTGACTCTTCACACTCTAGTCTTCTCATTCACTCTACTACTCTCTCCAGATAAACCCTGACTCTCAACAGGTAAGCTCAGCTCCGTCCTGTGTTCATGCTACTTCAGAAAGAAAAGAAACGTTCAGAGAAGTGGTGATGAGTTAACTCTCACTGATGAGGAAGTGTTCTACTTGCTTCTGATTAGTCAAGTACCAATCGAACTTTTCTGAACCACTACTGCCATCTGGTGGCCAGCAAGGTTATAAAACTTAAAATCCATGTATTTCAGATTATCTGTATTTAACAAATCATTTTTGAAATTTGGGACAATGTGAATGGAAAGAGTTGATTATGTTACTCTAATCTCTCATTTTTTTTTTTTGTTAAATAACCAATTTCTAATTTCTATTATCAAAGAAAACTATATAAAGCCAAACTTGTCCCACTCCCCCCAAAATCTCTTTCCCTTTTATTGCCCTCTCACCTAAAACACTCCCCACAAAGCAACTGAGTCACACATGTCCAAAAGGGCTTCCATTTGTAAGTACAATAAATTTTATTAACAAATGTCTTTCCACACGTCCAGAGCAAACAATTAATAAATTCCAAGGAAAAAAATCTGCATACAGTGAAACTAGAAGTATCCCAGATGACAAAATAACATATAAACATGTACACCCATAATCACCGCCGCCTCCGAAAACCTGAAAGGAAGGGAAACCGAGAATGAGGCAAAGGACAGATGGGGAAGAGGAAGGGATAGAACAAAAAGACATCTAGAAAGAAGGGCTCAGCAGGGGTGGGTCCCCTATGCTCTATTCTGTATCATCCCAGGACAAAAGACTAGAGGTAGGAAGAAAGTGAAATGGGATAATGGCTCCTTCAAGTGACACTTTTATAGCTCCACTTAAGGAAGCCTGAACAGGAGTTGTGGGGCCTTAGAGAAAGAATCCAAAAATCTCTTTTGTGAATGATGCCGATTTTGAGCTTGGGAAAGAAGGAAAATAAAAGCTCACCTCTAAAGAGATTAATGCCCAACATGGAAGAGATACTATGGTGGTTGGTAAGACCCAGGATGGCAAATCCGAAGCCGACATCCCAATTCATACTCTGCCCCCTGCACTTGATCACCTAAGTCTGAGGCATTTACTGACCTTTTTTCTTCCGACCCTTCTTAGGTACCTTCTTCCGCTTAACAGGATTCTGATCCTGGAGACAGATGGAGAAGTGAAGGGATAGCAGTGCACCTGCATGTCAGTATCCCTTCCCAAGTTCCCATGGTAAGAAGTCCCACGTACTTCTGGCTAAAAGCATGGAGGTCACCCCCCACCACTGTATCACAACCTCACCTCCTCCAGATGAGGGGTTCCTCCTGTCAAAGCACTAATGTCACTGAAGTGCGTGAGAGAATGAAGTTGGGAGCTCATGACACTTGCTCGTTTCCTCCGTCCTTTCTCTCGCTTACTGACACTTAAACGCACCATCATGCTCTCCTCATAGTTAATCCTGCCAAAGAAAGAGACGGTTTCCAGCATGCTCAGGCCATAAGATACAGAGCTGTGGCCCAGACATTTACTCATCCCTATTCAGACAGTTCTCAAGACATTTCAGAGCAGGGCAATACAGTAGGGACATACCCAACGCTCACTACTGAGCTTCCTCAAGGAAATGTCCTTTGTGCTAGAACTTCCCTCCTCCCTAGAGATGACAGCCCAACCATAGAAATATTTAAACTACTGTATCAGAAAATTCTTGTATTTCAGATCCATAAACAGCATTAGCGACATGGGCCCTTTCACTCAAACCTGTCAACTGGGCAAAGTCAATGAGTTTGTACTCAAGTGACAACCACTTTTCTACTCCTCTTTCTTGAACTTATCTAGTACTCTTGATGCCATTATAAAAAACCTGCTTTCATTGCCTTCTGAACAAAAGTGAGAGCTGTGACAATGAACTACAAAAAATTAAAGCCCTACAAGGTGGAACTCCATATATTTCTCTTCATATGGCATTTGCTCAGCCTGAACAGGTGGGGTGGGGGGTGGATTTTCCCCCTAGTTCTTATTCTGTACTTCAAACCCCTAATTCTTAGAAACTGCTCTCTCAAGTTTTCCACTCCACTTTCTAAATAATGTGGGCTCTGTTGGTACCAGACTCAATCATATTCATCCAAAGCATAAGCACAGGTCTTCACAGCCTAGAAAACAATGTCTAATGGCAAGGACTCAGACCTGTGTTGATCCTCCTGACTCTGGCGAGTAACATGAGGATGCCGGACATCACGGATTTCCTCTGGAGCATCTGAGTACTGCTCCTTAAGTTCACGAATGACAGAGCTGCTCAATGCTCGTCTCTTGGCTCGTTCTAGACGCTTCTTTTCTCGCTCAGCCTCTGTTTCATCTATGTGGTAAGAATTAGCAAGGGTTATCCCAGAACAGAGAAAAGGAGAAGAGAAACATGATTCACACAGAGGGGGCAGTAGCCACAGTTCATACCATAATATACCGGAACCAAGCGTGGTGGAACATATTTCTTAACTGCTCCATTTGCAGATTTCTTCCCTGAAGTGCCAGACTGGCCTTTCTCTGCTTCATCTTCCTCATCCTCAGAGTTCAACTACAAAAAGAATATAATGTCCACAAACTTAGGAAGTGTTAGTTGAATAGGTGATTAGAAAATCCAAAGCTGGTGTAACCTGGGGAGGCAGACATATAAACAAAAGGGAGAAGGGGGATTCTCATACTCAATACTCTAAGGCTGGGATCACCAGTAATAAGGGAACCCCAGGAGCAGCAGGTCCACCACAAGGCTCATTCAGGCTTCGATTACTCAGGAAAGTCAGGGTAACGCGACCCCTTACCTTGCTCATCATATTGCTGGGATGAGGCTTAAAACGGAGTGGGTCATTCTCACCTGAAACATTTAAAAAACCAAAAATTTTTTATAAGATTTGGGACTTTATGACAGACCCAACATAACCTTACAGCTTCCCCTACTTACTGAGGGTGCCTGTCACTGCAGTCTTGACCAGTTTGTCAATTTGATACTTCAGTTTTTGGTCCAAGGGCCGAAGTTTTTCCAAAACCTGTAACGTGGTTAAAAAGGATCACACTCCCTTCCCAAAGTTAAGCACGTACCAGAGTCCCTATACTAAGTTGCCCAATAAAGCACCTAAAATATGCACAAGCTAGAACAAATGAAGAGAATAAAACAATACTATTTTTCATTTGGTTTCCTCACTTAAACATAGTATCTACTTAAATGATGGTTATTGTGTGCTAGTCCTAGAGTTCAGGATTTGGGAACCTAGAACTCTAAGATGCCAGATGCTTCATACCGTACGAATCTCCACAAGTCTCAGAACTGCAGCATGTCCCTGAAGAGACCCTCCTGAGGCTTTGTCCAGGATGAGATGGCTCAGATCCATAAGGTACATGAGCAGTAGCTGGTCTTTCACTTCCAAGAGGCTGAGACCCTGAGTTGAATAAAACAGTAAAAGATGCAAAGTCAGTTTTAGCCAGAGAATCAGGGGGAGAGTCTAGGGCAAATAGGGTAATTTTTTCCAAGTTCAAGTTTTTCCCAATCAATTCATGCCAGGTATCTGGAAAAGTCTTAAGGCAGTAGCTGTACCTAAAATGGCCATAGAGGAATTAGACCAACATGAGAGAAGCAAACCTCGGAGTGCTATTGAAACAGAAGCAGCGCAAGAAAATCAATAAAGCATCCCCCCAAATGACTGTAGACAGATTTCTCAACCTCAGAGCTATTAACATTTGGGAAAACAGATAATTTGTGGAGCGCTGTCCAGGCACTAGAGGATGTTTAGCAGTATCGTTGGCCTCTCTTCCCTGATGCCTCCTCAAATTGTGACAATAAAAAATGTCTCCAGAGTCCTGGTGTGACTTGTGCCGGCCGTGGAAGCCACCGGGACGTTTCCAGGGTATCCCATAAGCTGGGAAATGGTTTGGTCTCAACATTTACTTAGTAGCTGGCAGGAATCTAAAGAAGCCCACCCAGGACCACTTCATGGACTGGGATCTACCGTTAGGTACAAGGGCGGGCCCACTGTGCCCCACCGGCTCCTTGCTTTGCATCAGGTGAATGTGATGAGCTCCCAGAAGGCAAACACTTTATTTTAAAGATCACTGACTGCCACCTGGAGATGTTGTTTATTAGAAAGGACATCTAATAAAAGGCACACTCCAACCTCACTGAAAAGGATCTTATCAGGTACCTAACCATGAATGGGCATCTACCTCTGCCTGTGGATATCAAAGACACTTTGAGGATAAGGAGCCACTGACACCAAAGGTAGACAGCTATCCCCAAACACTGACAAGGCCTGTATATCTACAGGTTGATAATGAACTCCGAATCCATTTGTTTGATTGTCTTTGCCTGTCTGCTAATGATATTAGTTGTAATAGTTAGACTTGTTCTTTGAGTTTTTCCATGTAGTCTGATTATTGAACATGTATGAGATATGTTAATACTCTTCATGGCTCATGTAAATGTTATACTAAATGCCAAATACAGAAATATAAGAAGGCAAAACTCAGATTATGATACTTTACAGGATAGAAATGATCCAGAGAGTTTTTTCACAATAAAGACCGTAAGACCTCACTGCCTTCCATTTACCTGCCTTTCCCTTTTCTGGGAAAAATTCTGCCTCGACTTAGATCCCGTGATTACAGTACTGCCCCATCCCCAGTGGTCACAAGACGTCAATACTGCCACTTCCTAGGAATGAGCCTTCCCAGTGCTTTGTATAGGGAACCTATCTGGGTGGCGTGGCAAATGCAACTCAGCCTCTGATGTGGAAAGCCAGCAGGGAGTGTGTCGACACACAGGAACCAAGCCCACTGATCGGTTCTCCCGTGGGGAACCAGGCCTGCATTGTACCTAGGTTGCTTTGAGGCTTGCTTGCTTTTGCTAAAACTCCCTCACCTTGAATTGATGCAGCAAATGTTTACTGCACATCTTTAAAGTAACTTCCTAAACTCTGTGCTAAACCTCCCAAGGATGGAGTGTAACTAGTTCAAACACTTTTCCCTTTGCATTTGCAACATCCTTTTCTCTGAAGTAATCAGCAACATCCTCTCCTTTGTCATCTGTAAGAGGTAATCACCTAAAGTGAACCTGTGCATAGTAAATGAGGACCATCCTCGATGTAATGTGCCCGGAAAAGCAGTAACAGCCTGTCCAGGCAGGGGTTGGGGCCCTCTCTCACTCAGAGAGTGGCCATGCTGTCCCTTTTTCTCCACAGGACTTCTGTAGTCCGTGTGAATTTGTTTGTGCCATCCACAACACACAGACCCTGCTGGCCGGAGTCCTCATCACTTAGAGACCAAGCTACCCGACCAAAAGGTTGGTCATCAATGCATCCTTCGGACTGATTTATGACCAAAAGGGAGAATTGTGGAGAAAAAAAGAGGTTCTATGAAAAGGAACCTCACAGAGTGATCTGATCATAAATTCCTAACTGGGCGGGTCATGGTGGGACGTCCCAACTTAGGCCTGTAACTTCTTTAGTGAAAGGTTTTAAGGCAGCCCTGCCCACTATTCTTGTGCATTGAGGTTAACACACCTTTGAAATGCCAGAAGTGGGGCACTAACCCTCAAGACAGCACATAATCTTGTTAACTGTCTTATAATGCAATCCCTGCCTTACTTTCTCAACTCTTCCTTACATCCCCTCCTTAATTTCAAATGCATAGAAACAAACCACAAAACTGTTCTTAGGAGCATTTGAGATCTTTATTCCATAGCTTATGTCATTAGTTTGGTTCAAATAAATTCTTATAAAAAATTTTTTAAATGTCTCCATACACTGCTGAATTCTAAGCTTAAGTCAAAATAATTATTGATTTTATCCCCAAACAATGGGATATAATATAGGTAAAAACAATGATTTATACATACTGACATAACACCTATTGTACTAACTTAATTCCATGTCGACACACTCTCTACACTATGTAGAAAGTGTGTATAATGTGGTTTCAACTAAAGATGGGGGGCACGATGTACACACATTTTATATGTATGGAAATGTATCTAGAAAATAAAACCTAGTTAACAACTGCTATCCCTGGAGATCAAAATGAGAAAAAGGAATAAATGGAGTGCTTGTACCGTGAAGCTGTTTCTCCATCAAACATATTAGTTTTATAATCAAAGAAAGTTTCAAATAATGCACGCTAGTGGTTATCTCAGAACAGTGATTATACTGGTTTTTAATTTTTTTGTGTTTTTACATATCTTCCAAACTTCCTAAAATTAAAAAAGAAAAAAACCTTGCTAAAAAAATTAAAAGCTTATTATATTTACAGGCATAAAATTAAGCAAATGTTATATAACTTTATTCTTTTAAATAAAAGAAAGTAATATGTATAAGTATAAGCACTGACAAGTTATATTTGTTGTTGTTGTTTTTTTAAAAGGACTCGCTGTTGCATAAAATGAAACTAAGAAAGTCCACGGCCCTGGGAAGACCCCGGTCAGACAGGCTGAACACTCTGTCCGAGGTTACACAGCAGTAAGAGTGGAGCTCGGACTCAAACTCAATCTTACACCTTAGGTGTCAGACTCTAATACCTAAGCCTCAGATATCTTTAAACCAACAAGGTAAGCTCTTAAAATCAGTACTAGTGTAGCACAGGAGGATAAGCAAAGGAATTAAAGACAGACAAGTTAAGTTTTGAATTAGGTATTTAGTCACATATTGTGTAAGTTACTTAACCTTCTAACATCAGTCTCCTCATCTGTATTACGAACAGTTTTTCCTCCCCGTGTCAAATAATTATGAGGCTCAAACTAAGATAACATGAAAGCACTTTGCAACCTACAAAACACCTAGTAAAAGTTAGCAAATATCTGTTCAACGAAGAAACAAATATATAGTGAACTAAGACACATGCTGGCAGCCTCTCTCAAAAAGACTTTATAATGGAGCAAAGCATGGTACCTAGAATAAAGACAACCAAGAATTTGAGAAGTGGGCTCTTCCGACACACTTGGACACTGTCAAGTGCAAACTGGGTTACAAGCCCATGAGAGAAGCACAAAGAAGGAAGAAAAAGCAAAGACTGGAAAAAAAAAATCAGAAAGTATAAAAATAGACAGGAACAAAGTTTAATGACAAGAAAGGAAAGGCACAGAGAATATATTAAAAATGCTACTAGCTATCTTTCTAAAGCACAAAACTGCTTTCTAAAGCATAAATCCCATGATTAAAAATCCTTCAATGATTCTTATTATCCCAATGTCATGATTTTCATACGTTTGTTGACCTATGGAATGTTTTGCTTAAGTAACATCTTAGGACAAAAGCTGAATATATAAAGTAGATAACACCAGATTTTCCAGTTCAAGCAAGTAGGAGGGATCTAGAACCCTCTGTCTATTCTGACCATAATCAATGAGCCCTGAGAAGGTTCAACAAAACCTTAATTCATATACGACTATATTTCAATTTTACAATGCACATTGTTGTCATATTCTCACATTTTTGAAGTCAGGATGCATCTTTTAATCAATGGTATCTTATCTTAGCATATGTCACAGATTAACAGGCAGCATTTTTTCTCAGTACTGTATGTTAAAAGTGAATGGTATGTCCTCAGTTAACAGCATCTTACATTAGATAAAATACAAGAGTTAACTCCTCAGTTGAGACTTTTCCAGTCTTATTTCCTACCCTTAACACACGTGCACACACATACACAATGTAGATCCAAGCACACAAAAGGACTCACCTCCTTTCCCGGAACATCACGATCCTTCCAGGCCTTTGTGCCTTAGCACATTGGTTTCTTTCTGTACCTCTGAAGCCTATTTACGCCACACAATCCTGTTACCTCTTCTGAGAAGTCTCCCCTGACTTCCTCTGCTTCTCTGGCCATTATTTAATCTCTCTCCTTGACTTGTACAATACCCATCATGACTCTGACATGGCTGCTACTGCTTATACCTACTTCTTTGATCTGTCTTACTCACTAGACTTCAGCACAAAAACTGGATTTTTTTTCATCTTCAAAGCTTCAACACTTAGGATATACAGACACTCAATAAACCAATCATGAAAGAGCTGCTGAGAACATCAAGGCAGGGGATGCTTACTCTTCATCTATGTCTTACCTTCTCTGTAGGATAGGCTCCAGCTTGAACTTTTTTGGTCAGAGCTTGAATGTGTGCAGTTACAGCCATTACCTGAAATGAGCCCAAATAAAACAGCTGACTAGAACACATCATGATCTCTGTGAGCTGTGAAGGGCAAAAGTTAAACAATGCCTCCTAAAAATTATCTTAAACACTGTCCAAAGTACAATACTACCTTCTCTTCATTTTTGGGAAACAATAGGACAGGTGGTTTCTGATACTTCTTCAAAGGGTAGAAAAAGACTTTCATCTCTTTTTTTTTTTTTAATAAAGATTTTATTTATTTATTTTTAGAGAGAGGGAAAGAGAGGGAGAGAAACATTAATGTGTGATTGCCTCTTGCACGTCCCCAACTGGGGACCTGGCCCGCAACCCAGGCACGTGCCCTGACTGGGAATCGAACCGAGCGACCCTTTGATTCACAGGCCAGCACTCAGTCTACTGAACCACAGCAGCCAGGGTTCATCTCTTCTTAAAGCTAAAGAAACCACCTTAGCAAACCCATGGGGAGGCGATGGGGACGGGGACAGTGGTGACGGGTTGTAACTGTATCTGTACCGGTTGAACTTGCAATGTATAGAACTATATAAACGTCAGTTAGCTGGGCATGCAAAGGGCAAATCACATCACCTTTCCCAGCATCGGCTTCCTCAGCTTTAACTATAAAGAAAATTGATTCAGGTAATTTCTTTCTTGAGTCTTTTGCCTTTCTTTGGATGCAAAAATCAATTACTTTTCATTTTAACCCGAAAAGGTCTTCGTCAAATCATTTTGCTCTTAATGGTATTGGGTAGCATTCAAATACATGCCCCCAAATCACCAAAGTCTGGAGGTGTCGCACACAAAGTCAAACCGTGATTAATCTATTCCAAAGGGGTGACACTACTCACCTGCTCCTGGAGGTTTTTCAAAAGCGCCACGGCACTTGGCAGGTCTGACTCCAGCACCTCCTACAGGTGGGAGAGTAAAGAAAAAAACATTCCTTCCTCAGGATTATGAGATGGAAAAGCCCCCACTTTCCTTCAAACACCCAGACTTCCGGCCTTCCCACTCCTGTTCACAGGCATCCTCGCCTCCTAGCCGGCCAGCCCCTCAGAGGATACTGAAAAGTAGCGGTAACTCCAGCCCCGTCTCCCTACTGCCGCTCTTCCCCGCGCTGTGCCAGGGAGGTTCACGCCAATAATTTGCCTGAGCCACTTAGGGTAAAGGAAACGTCCACGATAGCAACTCGAAAAAGACAACACACCACGCTCTCGGGAGCCGCCATTTTCACAAAGCCCGCCTCTTCCGGAGCTGTACTTCCCGGTTGAGAAACTGATGGACAACCAGAGTTTCAAATCTAAGCCAATAGAAATAGGGGATCTCTCACTTCCGCCTCGAACAGGATGTGCCAGAAGAGGTCTGAGTCTAGCCAATGGAAAAAAAAGAACTGGTTAAATCCGTCAGGCTTAGGCAGAGACCTAAACGACGTGAAGATGCTTTGGGAAAGAAGCATGTGATTAGCAAATTGAGTAGAATGATTGAAGCTGAACCAATTAAAACTGGGCAAATGATTGATTGACATTTACGGAGACCCAATGGAGAAAAAGAGTTAGCAGTGATAACTGAGAGTGTATTGGCTCCCGGATGCCGCATACCCAGAGTCTTTTTAAGATGCTTCCCATGCGGAGCCTGAACCAGCCTGTAGGTGGCAGGCTACCACGTAACTTTGAAGAAGTATCCACGTTGAGCAGCCGCGGACGGGGGCTGATGCTCCACCTCAGGCCGCGCGAGATTGCTCATAGACTCCAAGACCCTTTGGTGCAATTTTTTTTTATCGTATTTCAGTGTGACCACACTTCAGAGAAGTCACTCGGACAATGAGCTTTGTCAATCTGCAAATAAGAGAACTGGGCCAGAGAAGCCCAGGGTTTAGACACAGAAAACCAGAACCCTCGCCCTCAACGTGCACACAGAAGGGCGCTACAGAAAAAACCGCCCCAACACTCAGCACTCCTACCAGTTTGGGGACATGAAAAGGAGTACGTTTTACAAAAAGGAAACCGGTTCAGATTTACGTGACTTGCCCCTGGTCATACAGGTTGGTAGCAGAACTTGGCTCAAACCCAGCCTGTTCATATTTCATTATGCCCTTCTTCAAATTTTCTCAATACTCTCAAATGTGTCAGTCCACTCCCGCTTCCCACAGGTAAAGTAAGTTGAATGGGTGTTCATTGTTCCCCTCATCCGTCTTAAGAAATAAGCACTGCACGGGCAAATGATGGTCTTGAATTCATCTCGCATCTGCACAATGGACCTAGGACCAGAAATCAGCTCTTCTGATTTGGAGCGGCCTGCTGGAATTAAGGAAGGTCTAACCTCCGCGTCTCAGCAGCCAGGGTGAGGAAATCCTGGTTTCTAAATCTTTTGCTGGACTCAGGAAGACGGCAAGGGGTATCCAGGCCTCACGCCTCTGCTTCTAACATTTGCTGCCTCAAGGCCCAGCACACAGGCTCAGGGTACTTTAACAGTCAACGAACAGTTTTTGTACCATTTGTCAGGATTTGTATTAGGAACAGTTTCCATTTCAATATAAATTCTCTAGTTAGGTCACAGATAGGCTTTTCCTTTCCTTGGAACTTGAAATTTAGTTTGTTTGTATCCATTATATCAATGACAAAACTAATTACACTGCCTTGTTTTGTTTTTGATTATTAAATACTTGCCAGCCATTTTGTTACAAGAAAATCTTGGAGTTAACAATACAATAAATCTTTGTAAAACTCTTTTAGGACCAATCAACAAATGTTGACAAAGGAAACAATATCATAAACTGGCAGTCATTCATAACATTTGCACATACCGGGTTGACCAAAAAGTCTGTATGGTTTTTCCATAAAATAAAAGACACATTTTTCATTTTCACCAATAACTCTATTGATTTGGATATTTTGAGTATGTCGGCTATCTCTGCATGGTATAACATTGATTGTTCTCAATTAATGTCTTGATTTGATCACTATCAACTTCAATTGATCTACCCGACCAACCGTGGAACATTTGTCCAGCAAGAAATCATCTCCAGCAGGAAACCTCACAAACCACTTTTAAAAAAAAAAAAATTTAGAGAGAGGGGAAAGGAGGGAGAAGGAGAGGAAGAGAAGCACCCTCACTGGGAACCAAACCCTCACCCCAGACATGTGCCCTGACTGGAAATCAAACTCACAACCTTTTGGTTTGTAGGATGACACCCAACCCACTGAGCCCCACCAGCCGGGGCTCACAAACCACTTATGACACGTTCAATCAGTCACAGCACCTTCTCCATACATTACAGAAATGCTTTTTGTATCTCACTTGCGTTTTTACCTTTCTTGAAATAATAAAGGATCATATGCCAAAAATATCGCTTATTTTCTTCCATTTCCACTATTAAAATGGCTACACAAAAATTCACCAATTTGGTTTTTTTCAATGCATGCTGACATGACAGCTGTCACAATACAATCTAACCAAATTGTTTTAAATGAAGTTAAAGACAACTAAGTGCTACTAGAGCATCTCATGGAAAAAAACCAAAAGTACTTTTTGTCTAACCCAATACATACTAAGTAAATTTTTTAATAGTGTTATCAAAATTCAATACACACACCATATAATTCACCAATTTAAAGCATATAATTCAATAATTTTTAGTATATTCACTGAGTTATGCAAATATCACAATTTTTAGAACAGTTTTATTATTCCCTAAAAGAATGTGCCCAACAGCAGTTACTTGCCCCTCTTTGTCCCCCACTCCTAGTCCTATGCAACCACTAATCATTGTGGTCCTATAGATTTGCTTATTCTGGGCATTTCATAAAAATGGAATCATATAATATGTGGCCTTTTGTGACTGGTGCTTTCATTTAGCATAATGTAAGGCTTTTTTTCAAAAATTTAAAAAAGATCTTATTTATTTATTTCTAGCGAAAAGGGAAAGGGAGAAGAAAGAGAGGGAGAGAAACATGTGCAAGATCAGTCGGTTGCCTCACACACACACCCCCAACTAGGGACCTGGCCGGCAACACAGGCATGTGCCCTGACCAAAAATTGAACCTGGGACCTTCCAGTTTGCAAACTAGTGCTCAATCCACTGAGCCACACTAGCCAGGGCAACATGATGTTTTCAAGATTCATCTATGCTGAATCATAACTTTATCCCTTTTTACTGTTGAATAATATTTCCTTGTGTGGATATGCCACATTTTACTTATGCACTCATCAGTTAATTTTATTTACGCACTCATGGATGTTTGAGTTGTTTTCATTTTTTTGGCTGTTGTAAATAGTGCTATGAATATTTTATACAAGTTTTTGTGGAGAAATATGTTTTCATTTCTCTTGGGTATATATATACCTGGAAGTGTAGTTGCTGGGTTATGTTTTAACTCTGTTTAATCATTTGAGGAACTTGTAGACTGTTTTCCAAAGAGGATGCACCATTCTACATATCTACCAGCAATGAATGAATATTCCGATTTCTCCACATCCTTGCCAATAACTTACTTTAATCTGCCTTCTTAATTATAGCCACCCTAGTGAGCATGAAGTAGCATCTCATTGTGATTTTGATTTGCAATTCCCTGGTGGCTAACGATGTTGAGCAGCTTTTCATGTGCTTATGAGCATTTGCATATCTTCTTTGAAGTAATATCTATTCACATCATTTGTCCGTTTGTAAATGGGTTATTTGTCTTGTCATTATTGGTTGAAAAAATTCTTTGTGTATTCTGGATACAAGTCCTTTATCAAATACATGATTTGAAAATATTTTCTCTCATTCTGTGTGTTGTTTTTTAACTTACTTGATGTGTATCATTTGTACCATTTGAAGCACAAACGTTTTTAATTTTGATGAAGTCCAATTTATCTAATTTTGCTTTGCTTGTGCTTTAGGTGCCATTGGTAAGAAGCCATTGCTTTTTACAAGATTATGAAGACTTATGTTTATATTTTATACTACGAGTTTAGCTTTTACATTTAGGTCTTTGATCCATGTTGGGTTAATTTTTATGTATGGTGTGATATAGGGGTCCACCTTCATTCTTTTTCATTTTAATATCCAGTTGTCCCTGCGCCATTTGTGACCAGCACTCATCTGCCTTCCAGACTCTTCTCTTGCCATACTTTCCTGATTACTTCCATTCTTTAGTTACACTGAATTCATTTCAATTCCTCTCAGGCCCTTGGACATGCTGATCTCTCTACCCAGCTCTTCTTTCCTTTGCCTACTCCAGCTCATCCTTCAAGTCTCACCTTAGAAGTCATTTCCTCCAGGGAGCCTTCCCTAACCTCCACTCCAAATTAGGTAGTCTTACTTTGTGCTCCAGGACGTCTTCCATCATAGTACCTGGTATTTCTCCCATTATAGTACCTGTCATACTATACCATCAGTATATGTTGCTTGTCTTCCCCTTGTGGTAATCTGTGAGCTCCTGAAGCCAGGACAGTTCCTGTCACAAAGTTGGTGCTTGATCAGTATTGGGGTAATGAATGTTCATTCCTGGGCTGTGGTGAGGCCTGCTCCCATTAACATCGTCATGCCCATTAACACTAGCTACACACTCAAACTGGAAGGAGCTGGAATCTGGAGGTATTACACAGGGCCCACTGACATGGGAAAGATCCTAGAGAACATTGTCACTGCAGATGCTAGAAGGAAGTCCAGACCAGCCTGGCATCAGATAAAAGTAGTTAGTCCATTAAAGCACTCGGAATCAAGAAGATGTTCTAATAAGAGGGCACTGGGACGGTTTGGAAAGCTAAGCAGGCAAATGGTAGTAATAGATAAGACTTATTGAGTAGTCACTGTTTGTTGGGAGCCATGTCTATAACTTCTTTTTTCTTAACTCTTTTGAGGTACATTCGATAAATAAAAATTATATGTGTTTAAGATGTACAGCATGATGTTTTGATATATGTATACATTGTGAAATGATTACTACAATCAAGCTAATTAATATATCTATCACCTCATGTCTTTTTCTTTTCTGTTTTTTTTTTTTTTTTGCCTTTCTTTTGGTGAGAACAATTATGATCTACCCTCTGAGCAGATCTGGAGTGTCCAACAGAGCACTGTTACCTCTAGTCATCACCTTGTATTGTACATCAGATCACCAGAACTTGTTCATCCTTCATGCCAAACTTTGTACCCTTTGAACAGCACTTTCCTCACCTTCCACTTACGGAGAACCATCTACTCTCTGCTTCTAAGAGTAGGACGTTTTTAGGTTCCACATATGAGTGAAATCATGCAGTATTTGTCTTTCTGTGTCTGGCTTACTTCACTTAGCATAATATCCTACATGTTGTTGCAAATGACGAGTTTTCCTTTTTTAAGGCTAATATTCACATATATATTCTTTCTTTCCTTTTTAAAAGCTTTTATTTGTTTATTTTTAGAGCGAGAGGAAGGGAGGGAAAAAGAGAGGGAGAGAAACATCAGCATGTGGTTGCCTCTCGTGTACCCCGCACTGAGGACCTGGCCCACAACCCAGGAATGTGCCTTGACTGAGAATCGAACCAGTGACCCTTTGGTTCACAGACTGGTACTCAGTCCACTGAGCCACACCAGCCAGGGCTATATCACATTTTCATTATCCCTTTATATTTCAATGGTCATTTAGGTTGTTTCCATTTCTTGACCATTATAAATAATTCTGCAGTGAACATGATGTGCAGATATCTCTTTGAGATAGTGATTTCATTTTCTTTGGATATATACCTAGAAGTGAGATTGCTAGATCATATGTTAGTTCAATTTTTAATTTTTTGATGAATCATCCTGTTTTCCATATTGGCTATATCACTTAACTTTATATACATACTCCTAAAGCCAAGTACATGTGGTAGATACTACCATTCACATTTGACAGGTAAGATTCAGTTTTAATGCTGTGAGTCAAAACATTAGTTGCAAAGCCTGTGTTCTTTCTTCTACATTAGTGCTTCTTAAAATTTAATGTGCACTAAATCACCAAGGGGGGAGTGTCTTGTTAAAATGCAGATTCTGTTTCAATAGGTCTGGGTTGATGTCTGAGATTCTGCAATTCTAACAAGCTCCCACTGATGTGGATGGATGTATTAGTTCATGGACCACACTTTCAGTCATAACACTCTGCATAATACTTTACTTTTTCTCAAAGAGTTTGATAGTGGAGCCAGGGTTTTTGAACACAAGTCTATTTGATGTTAAAACTCACTCTAAATCATTAAGACATGCTGTCTCCCTCTATTGGCAGAAAACAGGGGCCCCAGCTTCCAGTCTGGGACTTAAGGGGAAATCTAATCTCTGACAAGTAGACAGGAGCCAGAAAAATTAAGAAGGTTACCAAGAGAGGGTCTTCTAGCAAAGGAAACAGGACCAGGCCTCAGTTACCAGATTGGGGCACAGGGTGGGACCCAAGTCTTAGGAACACGATAGAAGCTAAGTCTCTAGATCTAGGTTACAGCAGCAAGGATGACTTGATGTTGTGACTCAAGTGTGAACAAGAGCTCATTCTATCCCTCTTCCCTGGGGCCTGAAATGGGACCAGATGTAAGGGCAAGACTGGTTCTGCAGGTGTGATGAGGCATAGGACAGGAGAGAAAGGATGAAGGGTGGGAGCCAGGCCACGCTTCCCACCCTCCACTCTAGGATCCTTGGCTAGGCTTTCCTAGGGCTCACCAGTCCTTTGGGGCTGTGGACCCCATTCCCTGGATTCTCTTTTCCCACCCTCTATCTCCTGATCTCAAGCTTTCTTTCCACTTTAGTCCTCCACATGCACACTCCCTGCTTGCATGACAAGATAGTTCCATAGCTCAGGCCCTTATCCTACTGACCTTGCTCTGTCAGGATCTAAACAATTGCCTTGGATTGTTCTTTCCTTATTTTTCTATCCTGACTGTTCCCTTTGATTGTCCAGGGCATAGGTCTCTGGGACATAGCAGAAACCAGAGGTGCTAGCATTGACTCAGTCTGGGGTCTGCAGTGGGGGGTGGCAGGCCCATGGGAGCAGCACAGAGCAGGGGGAGAGCAGGGAGCAGGGCTTTTCAGATGCTTCTGGGCTTATGCTTTTGCATCAGGAATCTAGCCAGCCACACCACACCAGCTGTCAGCTCGAGGGCTGCATCAAAGTCACCAACTATATTAGGATCTTGGCCAGAACTTTTGATTGACTTTTGGCTAAAGGCCACTTCAGAGCTGCCACAACAAAGGAGAGGTACAAATGTGACCTAAAAGATAAGTTACAGAGCTCAAAACAGAAACGACCAGATAAATTTCCAAGCATGAAAAATGGGACAATTCAGAACTGGCTTTGCAAAAGAAATGATCAGGTATCATTATGTCAGTGTTATTGTTGTGGAAAAAAAA
>VMDR010001774.1:0-111864 GCA_007922815.1 Macrotus californicus
CAGACTGTCAGCTGATTTCTCAAAAGAAACCTTACAGGCAAGAAGGGGCTGGAAAGAAGAATTCGAAGTCATGAAAGGCAAGGACATACATCCAAGATGACTCTATCCAGCCAAGCTATCATTTAGAATGGAAGGGCAGATAAACTGCTTCTCAGATAAGGTCAAGTTTAAGGAGTTCATCATCACCAAGCCCTTATTATAGGAAATGTTAAAGGGACTTATCTAAGAAAAAGAAGATCAAAAATAGGAACAGTGAAATGACAACAAACTCACAGTTATTAACAACCGAACCTAAAACAGAAACAAAAACAAACTAAGCAAACAAGTAGAACAGGAACAGAATCACAGAAATGGAGATCACAAGGAGGGTTATCATCAGGGGAGAGGGTAGGGAAAGAGGGGGAAAAGGTACAGGGAATAGGAAGCATAAATGGTAGGTAGAAGATAGACAGAGGGAGGTTAAGAATAGTATAGGAAATGTAGAAGCCAAAGAACTCATATATATGATCCATGGACATGAACTAAAGAGGGGGAGTGTGGGGGGAAGGGGAGTGCAGGGCGGAGGTGAGGAGGGGTCAGATGGTACAACTGTAATAGCATAATCAATAAAATATATTAAAAAAAAGAAATTATTCTCCATAAATAAAATGCTGGAGGAATCTTTATACCAAAATTCAATTAGGTCAGAAAAACAAAGGCAACGATAGACAAGTCTGACATTTAAACACAATGAAATCATCTTAAAAAACACCTTAGCATCCCAGATCCAGCCCTAAGCAAAGGCACGGATACATGGCAGCCAGCCTGGATTTATTACTGGCATTCAACTGGGGTTGGTTTAACATTGGAAACTCCATCAGTGCCATTCACAGATCGCGCGGAGGTAACCCGACAATTTCATTGAACGGATGAAACCAGCCTGATGAAATCCAGCGACCAGTTGTGAAAACATCACTGTAAACCAAGGATGATTTGAGAAGAATGTGCTCACTCTGATCGTAAACCTCAGTCAAAGCAGCAGAGAAGTCGGAAAACCTTCGGGGAATGCGCGAAGCTTTGTCTCTGACGCTGCCCCTGGGACAGAGCCCTCTCCTACTACCTGCTTTCCACGTGGCGCTGGTGCTGGGCCAGTGGGGACGGCCAGATGGTGAATTCGTTGCACTGGACCTCACACCTTGCACAGGGGTCAGGTTCGTGCGTGTTATAAACCTAAATGAGGAAGGCAAAATTAAAAGGTTTCAGGATCCATATGAAGTAATCCCTTGAAAATAACTTTATGATGTTAGGGTAGGAAAGGTTGCTTACACGGAGAGGGGGAAAAAAAGCCCTAATCATAGAAGAAATGGATGTATTGAATTTGGAGACCAGCCCTGCATGCCTTTGTCCGGCTAGGACACAGCTCCTCCAAGCGGGCTTCTCTGGCCCTCCAAGCATCCTGATGCACGTGGTTCTGGCCCAAGCTCCTCCACACCCCGACCACGCTGCCATGTTGCTGTGTAGCTTACACACCTGTCAGTCACACCGGGCTTTGGGTTTCCTCGTGGCAGGACACCCGGCTCAGCAATTCCATACCAGAAACTGAGCGAGCACTCTGGCAGACGGAAAAAGAGCAGCGAGTGTCAGTGAAGGAAGTAAACGGAGCAGGGCCCCGAGGACTGGGCTGCCCTGTCTGCTCACCCCCAGAGCCTGATGAGAGCATCAGGGAGCCTGGGAGCGCGCTGCAGCCACCCTGCCCTAGCAGACGTGCCTCCTGGAGATGCTGCGGGCAGGACGCGCATCTCCGAAGCCCGATGCGAATGCTGCTCACTGGGCCCACTGCCCGTCTGCCACACCATGGACCTGGGACGCTTCCACCAAAAAGCGTGGCTTGTGGAAAAGGTGTTTTGACATTCACGACCTCTGGGTTCCCGCTGCGATCCGGCCAGGCGGGTCCGGGCGCGTTCCTTCTCCAAACCGCAGGTAGCAGCAGGTGGCGCCAGCTGGGGTCAGCGTCTGGGTGCACATGGAGGGAGTTCCCACAGATGCACGCCCCGCACCGTGCTCCATGGCCTGCGTTGTGGCTGCCTTCTCAGCTCTCACAATGGTCTCTACAGGAGCAACGGGCAGAGGAACGGAGAGCCAGACAAAGTGCCCTGCTTCTTCAGGGTCAGGACGTCTGTACACCTCACGGTCCATCAGAGGTCGTTCACATCGATGTCACCCTTTTAAGCTGATGACCCAGAGGCACAGAGGGGCAAAGTGACCTCCCACTACCACCCAGCATGCTAGCGGCTGAGCAGGACCAGCTTTCCCGCCCACATAACCCCATCCCACCAGTTCTCTGTCCCAAACACCCCCTCCACCTGCCGTCCAGGCTTAGCCACAGGACGTGTGAAAGAAAAGGCAGAGCCGTGGACCAGTGATGGTCAAACCGTGATGTCCTCTGGCTCTGCCCAGTGACACAGGGACAATGGCCACGGTCTGAGGACAAAACAGAACACGAGAATCCCTGCGTCCAGAAGTCACCTCATCCCAGGAGTCACTTAGTCAATGCTGTAAAGCAGTGTCCCCAACGTTTTCAGCACCAGGGAGTGGTTTTGTGGAAGTCTGGGGGCGGGAGACAGACAGGAGGTGGGGCTCAGGCGGTGATGCCAGGGAAGCTTCCCGTCGTCTGTCCGCTGCTCACCTCCCACTGTGCAGCCCGTTTCCTACCAGGCCACGGACCGGCACCGGCCCACATCCCAGGCGGTGAGGACCCCTGCTGTGAAGCGTCCCACCACACTGTGGTGTTCCCCGGCAATCACGGGCGTGCGCTGGCTGTGCGTGTTAACAGGGACACTCGCAGTCCGCCGGCTGCCTGTTGTCCACCGGGCGCCCGAGAGGGAAAGAAGTTCAAGGCTGAACTCGTGGGAGGAGGAACAGCAGGGTCTCATCATCAGAGGGCAGCGGGACTCAGTCTGTCCCCCAGGGCTCCGTCCATCCCCGCAGCCACGCCCCAGGCCCAAGCCAGCGAGCTGGGCCCCGCCCCCTGAGACAGTCACTTCATTCTTCCCGCTGTCAGATGCTCCATGTCCCCTCTCGGAGAAGGGCGAGAGGTGCACAGGCAGATAGCAAACAGGCAAAAAGACAGAAAGACCATAACAATAGATGATGTATCCGAATTTTAAAAACGCAACTTTTTGCAGGTTGCTTCTAGGGACAGAATGCATTCTGCCTCCTGGCCCCTGAGCTGCCACTTACGTCTGAGCCCTGGAGCATTCCTCGACTCCTGGTGACAAGCAGGGGACAAGGATCCCCAGCAGTGCTTGTCTGCAGACAGTGGGGGCAGCAGGAGGCGGCTGTGACATGAGACCCCAATTCCCGGCCCTGTCTTCTTCCACAGCTGCCAGCTAACAGCGCAGTGCAGAGCCCCCCATGATGGCAGCTCCTGGCCCGTGTTTGGCCGCTCAGCTACAGCACAGGCCAGTGTGCAGAGCCAATGTCTCAAGCGGCCACTGCTCTGAAGAAGGAAGGCGGCCCTGGGAAGAGGCAAGGAGGGAACAGCTGGGAGAGCTCAGGAGCCCGGTTCCCAAGGAAGAGGTGCCAGTCTGGGCAAAGGAAGGAGGTTGACCTTCAGCTGCAAGAAGCCAGGGGGTGGTACAGCACCCAGGAGGGAATGAGCGGGAGTAAAACAAATTTACACTTCATGTAAGGAGAGACATGACATGTATGTCCTTGGACAAAAGAAACACAGCCGGAATGTGAGGCAACAGATGGCCAGGAAAGGCTTACCTCTGAGCAATTGGTGGTTTTTTTCTTTTATGGACAGTATGAATCCTCAACTGTGCCCTTTCCCTTTTTGCTTTGGTTGCTAGGAAACCCATGTTTTAACTTGCGATCCAGCTTCTCGGAGTGAGCAGGACCTCATGGCATAAATTCCTGTGACTGACTTTCCTTCCAGCTCTCTCATACCACGTATCCACCTTTCCTCTTCGTGCTCACTCTTAGAAATCCATCTGTGCATTGCTACACATTTTATCATGTTGTGGTCTTGCAAGATATACCAAAACACTTTTGGAAGAAAGCAGGGCAGAAATGTGTACATGAAGGCTACATGGATTGGAAAATAAAGGCACAACAACCAGTGATATAAACGAGACTGGACCCCAGACAGCAGCAAGGGAAGGACCGCGGGCTGGGGTGCTCGGCACCCGTGTCCCAGCCCTGAAGGTGTGACCGACCTCCCTTGAACCCAGTGTCACTGAGCGGGACAATGAAAGGGCTGGCTTGGGCCATCAGTAAAATCCCTACCAAATGTAATCATTGGTGACCAAGGTCACACAGCTTGTGTGAGCCCCCCGGGAAAAGCGTTGGAGCTGGGGCCGGAGTTTGCGCCAGAGAGTGCCGCCCTGCAATTGAGCCCTGCTTGGGAAATGGGGTGTGAAGCCTGACTGAAGCCTGAGTAGGGGTTCCAGGGACTTCATTACTCGGATGAGGTCAGAGTTGGCTTGAGAGCTGGTAGCTGACTTGGAGAGACAGGAATCGGAGCCTCCGCTTCATTGAACTCAAAAGATCTGTCGCAGGGAAGCAGGACTCACCCGGCAGGGGGACAAGCAGGCTGAGAGCCTGCTGTTCCAACCCGGCTGTCTGTGGGACCAGTGTGGCTGCGACAGGGCTTCTCGCCCACAACCATGGCCCCCTGAGAAGCCCCGTGGAGGTCCAGGGCAGCCATCACGCATCCTGAGAACCACAGTGCAGTTCCAGCTTTGGGGACACACTTAGGGTAGTGTCTCGGGGAGGGCACAGGCCTCTGGAGGGAGCGGAGAAGGGCGGTCCGCTCAATCCAGCGACCCGGAGTGTGCGCACAAAGACCATCCACGGGGCACCATGGGACAGCTGCATGCTCCACGTCCTCTGAAAACTCGGTCAGACCGGGGCAACGCCTTTGCTCGTGAGGGGCGGAGGAGAGCCAGGACACAGGCACGGAAGGCCAACGTCTGACCTCTAAGTGGCTCTTTCCGGGCACACCTAAGACCCACCCTGCTTCCTAACAAATTGAACCTTGTGAACTTGGTGAAAGTGTTCTCACTGCCACTGCAGGTCCAGAAACCCCCGCCAGCAGGCGGGTTAAGATCAAGTAAAGATCGGCCTTTCTAACCTCAGGATCAGGGACCGCTTCGCCATAAGCAGCATCTGTGTTTGGGTGTGTATTCCAGTGCTTGTGTGCACACATGTGCGTGTGTGCACATGTGTGTGTTTGATGTTTCTGTGCTTGCACATGTGTTGGTATGTGCACGTCTAACATGCATTTGTGTGTTGCATGTGCATTTGTGTGTTTGTATGTTTTGTGTGTGTTATACATGTGTGTGCACACGTGTGTCATCAGTGTATCCTGGATTATTGAGCTCCAACCCTCAGAAGGACATCTTGTCTAACGAAAGACGGCCCCACCCTGTAAGGGGCTGGCCCAAGCCCACCCCCTGCATGGCGAAGGAATCTGAGGAGACGGGAGCCTGTGTGCCGGGATGTGTAGGTTTTCAAATATGTCACCTGAAGATGTTAGAGGTCACGGGGCGAGCAGGGACACGGGACGGGAAACAGCAGAGCCTAAGTGCCAAACTCAGGGCCCCGAGTGGACAAGGCCACAGCGAAGAACAAGAGCGAAGGTGAGAGAGAAGAAAGGCCCAGGGGCGCGGCAAGGCGGAGGGACCGGCGGAGGAATTACGGCGCCACGGTTTGTTCCTTTAAGCAGGGGCGCCTCCGGGGCGCAGCAGCAGCCTGGTGCCTTGCTGGGTGAGCACCCGCGCTTCACGGTGCTTTTGGGGACCGCTTTCCTCCGAGAGACTCGGGCAGAGTTATTGGGCCTGGGGGAAGGGCTGCTGAGAGCACACCAGGCCCCCTCGCTGGTTCCCCGCATGCACGGCAGGAACGCACGCACAGACCTGGTGGTTCACACCCATTCCACATTCTGTGTTTCTGCTAAATCTGCCTGCGATTTTTAAGTGTGGGAACCAGTAGAAAGTCAAGTGTGGACTGTGTATTGGAAACATGTGTGACCCCGGCGCCTCCCCCCGCACATCTCACCCCACAGGGAAGACCCCTGAGCCTCTCTCTACGACACCAGCGGCGGGAAGGTGACACCTTGCTCTGCGCAGTCAGGAGAGCGCGTGCGTTCTCATCCCCCAAAGGCTCCGAAGTGGCAGGGCCAGCCGCACATACGTTCCGTAGCAAAGCCTCTACTTTCCAAAGTTCTGTGAGTTTGAATATTTCCTGCTAGAGATGTTGACTCTGACCGACTGCGCTATGATAGGTGCACGTGTTCGGGTGAAACAATTTCGCACGTTGCCAGCACCCAACAAAGATAAACACGCACATCACTGCCTGAAATCTGCTGCAGTCGGCGTTGTTGGTAGTCACAAGCGATTTATCGAGACTGCTTAGTAATCTGTTTTTGGCTATGTTTTATTTTCCATTCCCTGCAGCAACGGAGCAGATATTAAGATAGCGTGGCCCACATGCGTACTTCTAGATTATACTCGGTTTCTGGCAAATGTCAAGACAAAGAATACCATGAACAATTCGGCAAGAAATGTGCTCCTGTTGTCGTTTTCATATTCAGTCACTTAGTAAAAAAAAAGTTGACTTTCTTGTCCTAGTTTTGAACTGACCTTTCTTATCCTGTTAGAAGGATGTTGAAATTGAAACCTGCAAACATGTGCACCAACATGCATGTAGGGCCCCGTTATTTAAATCAACCCGTGAATAAGCAAGTGCTGATGACTCCCACGGAGTCGGGGCGCTGAGACGAGTCTCCTCACCAGACAGCTCCGAGGAAAGACAATTCAAGTACAAGGACCCCCCATGAAGTTACGGCCCACTTTCTGTAGCCCAAGAGCCCCCCAGGGAAGTGTGTGCTGTTCCCGTGTGCAGGGCAGAGCGGGCAGCAGGGGAGCAGACGTGGATGCAGAGAGAGAGGCAATTTGAGGGAAGAAGGACACAGGGGGAGGCACTGACTCGTGTGTGAAGAGGAGATGAGGCGTGGACTGCTGAGTTCAGCTGGGAGCTCAGTGAGGGGCAGGAGAGAGATGACGGCGCTACCAAGGGTGGACAGAGCCTAGATGGACGAGGGCCGGGGTTGCAGGCTGCCTGTGTCCCCATCGAGTCTTCCCCATGTGGCAGTGTTTGGAGGTGAAGGTCATGAGGCTGGGGCCCTCAGCATGGGATTAGTGCCCTTCTGAGTAGAGATACCAGAGAGCTGCTTCCCCTCCCACCACCACTGCGCGAGGACACAGGGAGCAGTGACCATCTGCACACCAGGAAGAGAGCTCTGGGCAGAACCCGGATTTGTCAGCACCTTGATCTTGGACTTTGAGTTTCTACCTCTAAGAGAAATAAACATCGGCTGCTCACGCCCCCAGGTCTGTGGTATTTTGTCCCAGGAACCCGAGCGAAGGCAGCGGATTCAGCATGGGGATTGCCATCAGAGGAAACAGGCTGAAGGCCTGGCAGGGTGGGGGGGATGATAGGGCACATCTGTCATTTTTGGGGGGGAGGGACATTCAGCTTCAGTCATTCAGGAGTGAGTATGGGCCCCGGGGGGTGAAGTGGAGGCATTTACAAAGTTAAGGAGGGCACATCTCTCACCTGGGGTTTGGATAACAGGGAAAGGTGGATTGTTCTGGCAGCCGTGGAGCAAGGAGAACTCAGTGCCCAGGCTGAAATGTCGCGTCCTGAGGGGGCAGGACATGCCGGGCCTGGACCTCAGGGAAGGGGGAAGAGCTGCTGCTGAGGTGGCGTCTGAGGGCCCAGGGAAGCCTCTCTCTGGCTCTTGATTCGCGAGCCAGCCCCTTGGAAGACATGGTGAATGTCAGATGTCAGATGAGGGCCAGAGGCAGGAAACCAACGCACAGAGATGTGACAGAGACGCCAGGGCACAGAGACCCGGACAAGGGAAGCCTAGGCCATCTGGACAGCCCTGCGAGACACCTAAGGACGGTCCAAAGCCCTTGATTTACAAGCAAACCTCCAAGCATCCTTCCCTGCCCTTCCATTGTTTCTGCCCACCTGGTCTAGGCCCCTTGCGCCTTCTGGGGCACAGAGGAAGGACCCAGGAGCCAAGGCACCCCCTTGGTGAGCGCTGAGCAAACCCACGAGGAGCATCACTTCTTCCCAAATATTCAAGCTGAAAATATGCACGTTTCAGAAATGGGACTGAGGGCCTGTGGAAAGAGGCAGAGAGCCCGACTCTGACCTCAAGCTCACCCTCCCACGCCCCTGAACAGACCGCTGCCAGCCTCGGGTACCCAACCCTACTGAATTGGGGCCACAGAGCAGCCGCACAGCTGTGCCTCTGAGGCCAGACCCACTGTGGTGGCCCGTGGTCGGCAGGGCAGCCTTTCCCTGTGTCACACCAAATCTGTAGAAACAGCATGGCCTGAAGGGGCCTGCAAATGGAAGCTTCCAGACGAGAAGCCCATGGGCTTGCAGACATGTGTTGACCAGTGCTGCATTTTATATTAATATTAAATGCGAAGTTCTAGAAGGCCCTGTGCTCTCACATTCCCGCCCCACCATCTTCCCCTACCCCTGCCCCCACGGCTTCCTACATTGGAGTTGACTGCCCCCGATTAGGTTAATATTCATCTATTTGTGATTGTTTTACAAGGCACCAGAAACGATTCAAAAACAGGTCTTCCAGATCAAAAGATCTCTTTCTCAAGTAAAGAAGGACAGTGATTCCCTGGGTAAGATCCAGGATGTCCCCAGAATATTTTGCGAAGGTTAGGTCAGGCAGAATCGCTCATGACTGTCCCCATAACACACACCGACCACAAGTAGGAAAGCCGCTTTTCAGTGGATGTTAAAACAGAGTATTCTCCCCAAAGGCACTGGGATAAATAAAATTTTAGCATGTCACCAAAGATGCAATTGATGACACATGGAAACAGACGCTATGCCTAAATGGCCTCTGGGAAAAGTTCAAAAAGACGAACTCTTTTTAAAGCTCCCCAAGCCTGGAGACAGGAGGTCTGTGTACCCGGCCACTGGGCTTGGGAGCGGCGCTCAGCGCTCACAATGGCAAAGCTGCCGCGGTTCTAGGAATTGATGGAGGAAGCGTTTCCATCTTGTTCCTAGATAACCAGACTCTATATTTTTGATGGCTGCACTTGTCTCCGCATTTCAGCGTGACGAGCCATACAAAACAACCACCGGTAGTGCCGCCCCCTCCTGATTTCCATGTGGAGCTGATGTCCGTGTGTGCAGTCTTCACCCCGGCGAGGGGAATATCGATAAATCTCGTCTTGCTCAACACACTCCCTCTTTATCCTGCCTGCCTCTTCTGCTCGTCTGCTCTGACTTTAAGACGACATTTTTAAACTCCAGTATGTTTTAATAACATAGCATACCTTTTGCTCTTGCGAAAACATCACATTATTCAATGCACACAACTGCAAAAAGATATGCTTCATATAATTTACGTGTCCTTGTGGTGTGTTATTAATGTGTGCACTTTATAAGGGTATAATTTTGGAAACAACTTCCCATAAAACTCTTCTGTTATCTTATAAATTCCAGATAATTTGGCACAATATTCATTTAACCAAATTACCCTACTAATAATATCTCTTCGTTTGTAAAAAACAATTCAGATGGACATGAGTCATTTCTGGTGGAACCCTGAGCCGGTACACGCATGCGGACAGTACTGCCCAGTCAGGCCTGGCAATGACCCGCTTTACCCCTGTAAATGGGCCAGTCCGTTCCCATAAATGGACGTGCACGGCCAGGCAGCGTTTGGCCAAATCCAACACCTTTTCATAAAACGCCAAAACTCTAAAAACCTTTGATTCCGAGTAGCCATCAAGGCAGGAGGCCGTATCAAAATGAATGATGGATTGGCATTCGGTGACTTAGAGTCGTGTGCTGGATCAGCCTTTTGGAAGTGGTGTTGTGGCTTTCAGCAAGATCAGAAATGTCAACGATCTTTATTCTTTGTTGACTCCATGACGATCCGGGACTGGGCTGGATCACAAAGCTTCCTCAGAGTATCAGCTCGCTTAGCCCTGAGGGACGCTGGTACTTGTGTACTGCTCCTCCTGTCTGCTTTCAAGGTCTTCCTGTCCCATCCCTACAAACATGTTGCCAAGTCATCCGAGCCACAGCGTGGATCCCACATTCACTGCTTTCCATTCCTTTTGTAAGCACGTAGGCAGCCTTCTGCGCTGAGGGCCAGCACGGAGGATTCCCTACGGCCTGTGTTTAGTCCTGTCTCCGTCACCGACTGGTTCTCTGTCCTGCAGACATTTACTTCTGCCCTCTGCAGGGTGCTCTGGGTGTGCTCTACAACCTCCTGGGGCCTGAATTCGAGTGTCTTCTTCTATAACGCTGACGATGTCCATCATCACAGGGGGTCGTGAAGAAGCCCCATAGGGGAATGCCCGTAAGGGCTCCGGCACCGCGCCTAGCTCTAGTACACTTCAAGAAATGCAGCTACTGAACAGGCGTGAATGGAATGGGGGAAGGGCAGCTCTTCGGGAAGGTGCATTCTCTCTGCCCAGGGCCAGCCTCCCACAGAGGGAGAGGGGAGCATCCGTCACGCCACCAGTAATCATGAACAAAGCAGCTCCCTAATCTTGTCATGGGGCACTAGAAGCATGACACAAGTATTTCTTGAACTAAATTGAAACACACTTTGATTTTGAAAAGTGTATAGTAAAAAAATGGAACAGAAAGGCAAAAGCTGTCATCAGACCCAATGACGCCCTGCGTCCAGGGAAGGCAGAACCTCGCCAGGGATTGCTGCACAGTCACCAAGGCATCTAGAAACAACAAATTCAGAGTGGGGGTCTTAGAACCAAGTGGTGGGCAGGCAGGGCGGCTGGCAGAGCCTCCGAAGCCTGGCTGGGGACAGGAGGAATGGTATTCATGTGCTAATTCTCCTTGTGATTCTCAGTGTAAATGTCCGATCCCTGGGTCCAGACATATGACAGATGACGACTCATGGCTAACTGCTCTCCTCAGCCTCAGCTCTGCTGACGCCTGGTCAGCACCCTTAGACAAGGAGTGAGGTGCGGGGCTGAAACACTTCGCTGTGCCCGTCGTGTCCGGGCGCTCTCCTCCAGGCCTGAAGTTCTGTGTGTGTGGAGTCAATCCTTCATTGACAGGGACACCCCTTCAACCCAGTCATTCATCACGTGTCTGGTGAGCATCATCTCCCGGCCCATGACGCCAGCAGGAGAGAGCAGTACACAGCTCAGCCCTGCCTTCTGGGGGCTTCAATCTACGTGGGCAGCAGGCTTCACTGCTCCTTCCTCAGCACCTTCCCCGGACGCCTGAAGTCGGGAGGGGGCACTTACCGAACTCTCCCAAAAAGAACAGAATAAAAACCAGGGCTCTCCCCATGAATGAAATCTGAGTCTCCAGAGAGGCCATGCAGCCAACCATCAGCTAGTCCCTAAAAACGTCTGGGTCCTCCCGTCACCAGGCAGTTCAGAGGGTGACCTGGTAGGACTCATGGGGCTTGTGGTACAAAGGGGACCCAGCCTGCAGGGGTGGGTATCAATTCAAGCCTGACCTTCGCGAGGCCCCAGAAATTTTCATGGAGGCGGGGGAGGGGGCGGTTAGGATCTGAAACCATATCTGACAGCCTGTCCCCCACTCAGCCCTGGGAATACCCAGGGTAGCAGAGAGCATGTGACAATGGAGAACTTGGATTTGGTTCCCAGAAACAGGCACGTGGACTCACCGGACCTCGGCTCTCTGAACGTTTCTTACGATTGCCACAGACTGTCTCATATGACGACCTGTTCCACACTGCTGAACACGTGACCTGGTTCCAACCTGCGGGGGTGGAGCCAGGCGCAGAGTTAGCGAAGGTTTAGTGAGTTCGCATTGTCGACCCTGCAAACAAGGGCGGAGGGGGCAGGGCGACCCCATGGCCCGCGCCTGGCGGCGTCCCCTGGATTCCTTCGTCACTCTTCCCGTCCGCAGGGGCCAACCAGACCCCAGAGAGTCCAATGTCAGAGTTGACTGCATCTCACCTCGACGAGGTCTGGTTTTTAAGTCACAGCCTCCGAGATCTTGTTACCAACGCCCTTCAAAGGGGGGAGGGGAGCGGGGAGCAGGTGCCTGAGAAAGGCCCAAATCTTCACAACACGCCGAGGGAGACGCACTTCTCAACCCACAGTCCACCTTGGAAAAACTCAATTTAGTCAAGTTTGGGGAAATGTGAGGCCAATTTAATGGCAATTATTCCCCTCTGCCAAAGCACCCAGAGGCCACAAGGACGAGAATAAGAAGTAATGATGAGATTATCAATTTTAGAGATAATGATCTGTGCATAATAAATGAATAGCCTACATTTCCACATGCAAAGGAGTTTAGACACATTAACTAATTCTGTTAATGACATATTTGAGAGGGACGAGTGAAAATATGCCTGTAGTTCGTCCCAGACTTGACCGATAATATTTATGTCCTGAAATGAAGACATACAACTAACATATCACCAGCGGACCCTGTCCGTCAGTAGCTGTGACCCAATGAACAAAAGGTCTGCGAGGTCCTCGGTCATCTCCACTGTGTGAGAAATCAAATGTAACTTGAAGACCATGTCCACAGACAAAAGAATTTAGACAGAATTTAGTTTGAGTCAATTTAAATAAAACAACTGACTATTGACCTAGAAATAATTATTTGATTGGATGAATATTCTTTTTAAGATTTCATTTATTTATTTTTAGAGAGAAGGGAAGGGAGGGAGAAAGAGAGGGAGACAAACATCAGTGTGTGGTTGCCTCTTGCATCCCCCCACTGGTGACCTGGCCCACAACCCAGGCACGTGCCCTGCCTGGGAATTGAACCGGTGACCCTTTGGTTTGCAGGCCCATGCTCGATCCACTGAGCCACACCAGCCAGGGCAGCTTGGATGAATATTTTTAAAATTGTAAAACCTCGTATGAACTGCGGGTTCTACCCAGGGACCTAAGTATCAGTCCACCCAGACTGTTTATCCATGTACGTGTATGTTTTCTAGAATAGAGACCGGCTAGAAGCTTGTTGTGTCCGTACTTTTGAAACTCTCTCCTTTCCGCACATTGGGCTTTTCTCGTGTGTCTTCTAAAACCCTTGTATCAACAGGAAGTGGCCAAAGAACGCCGTCTTAGCCACGCCACAGCCTGTGGTCCCAGGTCTCAAGCCTCTCCAGCTCAACCCGAGGTGTGGAGACGGTGAACTCCAGCCGCAAATACCTTCCCCGCAACCCGACTGGGTGCTTGTACTCTTCTTCCCAGACTCCGCTGTGCATCGATGTTCTCGTGGCTCAGTCAGAAGAAGAGGCAGCCCTGCCTTTCCCAAGTCACCGAGCTTTAGGAACGCAAAGGCGGCGAGTACATCAGCTGACACCGACGCAAGTGTGGAGGCCGCGGCGCCCGCTCCCAGCGCGGGCCGCCAGTCAGCACGCGCCTCTCCTTTGCGGGCTCTGAGCAAGTTCCCCGAGCCAGTATCTCACCAACATCTGCCTTCATTATAATTATATTTCTATTTCAGCTGCACCAAGCTATTTACAGATGAGCCTGTTCATAAAGAGCTTTATAATTAAGCAAACAGAAATATCTTTTTATAGGATGCAGATCTAGGGGTGATAATCACACACAAAACACACAGCAACAGTTGCAAATAGAGTGTTTAACGCTAGTTATGTTGTTAGCGATGTGCTCAATACAGCCTGACATGCCTTTGTTCTAAACGCGGGAAAATGCGGTCTTCGCGGCACAGCAAGTGTAAACTGTCTTCTGCTCCTACTTTTTTAAAGCAAAGGCCATATTTTTCAGGGTGGGCATTTAAAATGTGTGTGTGTGCGCGCGGGTTTCATATGACAACAGGGTTACAGAAAGTGCATACACCATCTCTGGCCTAGTGGAGTCTGAGATCTGCCCAGTGCTGGGGGAGAGAGCGCCGACTCTAACCATAAGGAGAAATGTGCAGAGCAGAGGGTGGGCAGACTGAATCAGTAGGGAGTGGATGGCACTATAAGAGCGGCTGCCAGCTAGAAAGAAACGTAAAAGGCTAATCAGAGCACAGAAAACCTCTCCTGTGCCGGTCACCCCTCCCCAAGCCCTGGGTGGGGGGTGCTCCCAGGATGGCAGGTCAGCAGCTCCCAGCCCTATCACACTCCGTGAAAGCTGCCACCTGCTGAAAGTATTTGCTGTATCATTTTGGAGACTCTCTTGCCCATCCAGAAGTCGTGCACCCCAAAGGTTTTGGCTAGAACACACCACGGCTGTTCGCTGAGCATCGGCCCCACCACAGGAAGGTCCACACGCCGTCCACAGCACTGTCGTGAAACCGTGTTCGGCTCCTGTCCTGCTCCTGGGCGTGCAGGGGCACAGTGCTGAGGAAAACGATTTTGCACACGCACGGGGCCTCTCTCGCTGAGCGAGCTGATTATCACATTATTCAGTATTGTTATACCATAAGAACAGGAATGTTCTTGAAAGCCCCGCTTGAGGGGAATGGAAAGGATTTATGGCAGGTACTCTGAATGGAATGTCTTACAGCCATACTAAATTAGTTTCCTAAAAACTTATAATGATTCGGAGGAATGTTTACTGCACAATGTTAAGGGGCAAAACTGTAACCTCGATCACGTACAAATGGAAGCACAGAAAATGGAAAAAAATTCTTCAAGAGGTCAACAGAGGTCAGAATAGGGAGACGGTTGGAGATGAATTTTAGTCCGTTCTTCTAATGGCATGTATTTTTCAAATTTTTACGTACCAAGCGTTTACTAATTCCAAGTTCAACCCAAAGCTTTCTTTTTGAGTGTTTGAGCCGTCTCCATAAGCGTGACGATTCTCAAACCAAGAGGCGCCGAGCTGCGTTTTGGAGGGCTTGCCTCATCCCTCAGACAGGCGACTGGGACCGGCAAACATTTTCCGTCTGTGAACTGTCGCTGTGGCCCAGATCCACGTCCCACCCCATCTGCTGGAAAAAGCCCTGCCCTGGCTCCCAGGGCTGAGGGCACGTCTCAAACGCAGCAACATCGTTCTTGAAGGAAAAAGGAGTCACTGCCGTTCACCTGACTTCTCTCCTGTCCTCTCTACACGTGTGTGTTTCTTATTTTTGCCCCTTTCTTCAAGCCTCAACTTGCCCTCAGTCACCCTACATGGACTCGGTGGGCCTCTCTCTGCACAGTCCCTAAGGAGGGAAAATCTGACATTTACTGAGGTCCGGCAACGGGCCAGGTGATTTTCAATTTTGTGAGATCTGTGCATCTTCCCGGTGCCCGTGAGAAGTGGGTATGTTGCCCTCATTTTACAGGGGAGCAAACAAAGGCCCAGGGGCCTGGCACTGAGGGTAAGTGGACATTCAGGTTTCTGGTCTGTTTGGCTCTCACTCTGCTGACCAGCGGAATCCTCCAAATCATCAATGCCTCTCCATGGCATCCCGTGTCCTCTCTCTGACACACTCCTGAGGCTATTTATAGGGGACCCTGGTTCGGAATCTCCAAAGTTCGAGGGTGCTTCCCAAGTCCACCCACAGCTCGATGCTCTGTCCCCCACCACGTCACCTGGTCACGTGCCCACCTCCACAAACAGCCTTGATAACATCCATAAAGAATAAAAGTAACAGGAAAAAATAAAATCATACCAGAGCAGTTCAAAGGAGCGAATTAACTGATATTACTTGACATCTTATTGACCAGCTATTCCTTAAGCTTTTTTGTCTTGATTTGCTTATTTTAATTGCATTTATTGGGATGACACTGGTTAATAAACTTACACAGGTTTCAGGTACACAATTCTCTAACACAACATCTGTGCACTGTGTGTTCACCACCCCAAGCCAAGTCTCCCTCCATCCATTGGGGAATTGGGGAATCCTCGCTGTACCCTCTTCTACCTCCCCGCCCCCTCCCCTCTGGTCATCACCATGCTGTCCTCTCCGTCTATGAGGTTTTCTTTTAATCCACTACCTTTTCCACCTATTTTTGACACATTTCGGGGGTGGGGGAGTGGGAAACAGACATCATCTATTATCTATGTTTAAAGATCTATTACATGAAGGACGAAAAACAAGGTTGGATGATGCAAAAGAGCATAACTATGTGCAGAATTGCATTCTGGGAGCTCGTGACTCAGGAGTTCCAACTGTCTCTGCTCCGTGAGTGTGCATGCCCGGATCCAGTGCAGAAATGAGAGGTGACTTCTGGTAGCTGGTTCACGAGATGATGCAACACCAAGAATCAGCACTTACTGGTCACTGGGCAGAGCAGAGGACTGGAAGCAAGGGCACCGGGGGCACTACCACAGCCACAATCCGGAAGAGGGGAGGCTGCCTCTGCCTTCCAAACACTGCAGCTACTGGAAGACAATTCTCAAGGAAAACTCTGGCTGCTGAGAAGTAGCTGCTAGCTGTCTGACCTCCTTCAAGTTGCGCTCAGAGTTACTTCTTCCTGAAGGCTTTTGCAGTGAAGTCAGGAACAAGGATCCAGACCATTCCTACTAACATTCAAGTACATGAGACCCCACGTCGTCATGATAGACCTTCGCCCTTAAACTAGACTCACCGCTTTGTTAGAGCACAGTCTGTACCTCATGATCCGGGAATCCTCAGAGCTCGGCTCAGTGAGTGATTATTGATCGAATGCATGAGTGAATAGAGGGGAAAGAAAGGATGATTCTCCTGCGAGAAGCCTCCATGGACCTGTGGGTTAGGGCCCTCCCCGTGTGCTTCTCTAAGGGCCCGTATTTCCTGTAACTGAGCACTTACCACCCAGGTACGGTTTTCTGCTATCACATCCGCCTTTCCTGTCACTCTGAGAGCAATGGCAGAACCATTGGAAGGGAGGTGGAGAGGGCGGAGGGGTTGACGATTGCGCATTGCTCCGACGGATGTTACAATCTCACAATGTCCATCGGAGCCCCTTTCTTTGTTACAGGCGGTTGGTCACTTCTCAGTCTGTCCCTGTGTGCTCTGTGATGCGCACTCAGGCTCCAGACAAGCCCGCCAATCCCGAGCGCCATCCCTATTGCTTTATTCTGCCCCTGAGCCACTCCTGCATGAAAAAGGCAGTGAAGCCCCTGAGCTCCAGGAGGGGACACAGTGTACCAGTCTCATCCGTGACTGTATTTCCGGCACCCAGGAGGGGATGCTCTAAGGAAATATATGTAGGACACTGAATCAATGTCCACATTCAATTAACCAACGAGCACTTGGCCACGGTCAGCTACATTTCAGAAATGGTACTAGGATCCAAGGGGAATACAAGGATGAATTTCCTGCCCTTACAGCGGACAGGATCTGGCTACAGAGACACAGAAACATGGAATAAAAACAGTGTTATGGCCCAAAATAGTACTCCAGGGATCTGAGAAAATAATTTAGTTGGTGCTTGAAAATTCAGAAGAAAAAGCAAAGGATGAATGGCCCGAGCCAGCAGGGTCTGTCCCCACAGGGTAGGGACACACACACCAGGGAGAGCAGGGCGAGGTGGAAATCTGGGCCAGGCCTTTGGGGGCTACACAGAGAGGGAGGGCAGAGAGGACATGGACATATGTTGGACAATGGCACCTGAGATCATTATGATCCATATGAATCACTCCTGTTGTTTCACTTAATTCACTAGGTTAAAAAGGAATGTTATTTATCCCCAAATTTTCCTGTCTTGACAGATCAAAAATAAAGCTTAGAGAAGTGAAGTGAACCGCCCAAGAGCCTGCAGAAGTCACAGGACTGGGATTCAAACCTCGACTTGTTTGGTGACTAGTCCGCTCCTTCCCTGCAGCCCGGCAGGTGCAGGCCGGGGCTGGACGCCTCATGCAAGGTATTAGTGGGGTTCACGTCGGGCAAGGACTGTGACGGCCGATCTTAAATCTCCAGTTCTTTGTTTGTTTCATAGTTCTCTATCTGAGTTTCATTTCTACTTTGATGGTTTGGGAAAGCATGAGGCCTCTGAATGATAGCAACTAGACACTTGTCACAGCGATTCACTCCTGGATTACCATCTCCACTCAGAATGTGCAGGGATGTGTCCACCTGAACTAATTCCCAGGTGACACTCATAAAGCCCTAAACAGTTGTGTGACATCTGACCTTCTTTCTTGCTCTTACAACAAAGCTGTAAGAACCACTCAGGCAATAACTAACATGTCAAAGAGAAGCAAACTGTCTACGTCAGAGCCTCCACATTCATCACTGGAGTTCTCACTCCCTGCGAGCGCCCCGTGCGTGCCCAGAGGATGAAGGCTTTGCTGACCCTCGGGAGCCACATGCTCACAGCACGTGTCTGGAGACCTGCTTCACCTACAAGAACGCCCTCACCTTCTCCTCCTAGAGGGGCCGTGTTTCCCCCAGAAAGTGCGTGACTTGGTCTTCATGCCAAACAGAGACGTTCACCTGTGGTGGGCAGGTATACAAACGGATTTACCTCTTTTGGAAAACAAGCTGGAACTCTGTATCGAGAGCCTTAAACATGTGCCTTTGGTCCAACAGCAGCGCTGCTTTGCCTTTACCTGAGGACCTCACCCAGGAGAGCGGACACATCCATGGCGGGGATGCTCATCATGGTGTTATGGGTAAGAAACCTCCTGAATGATCGGCAAAAGGGTTCGACTGCACACTGATATTTATGTTGGTGTGTGTATAATGACATGAAGCAGGTGACTTAGAAGCTAGCGGTGTGAGAAGGGACACCGAATTGTTGACAAGGAATGAGGACACTGTGAGAATGAGTGTGTACTGGCTGAGGAGGGCGTGATTAAACTACGTCTGTGGTGGTGTTTGTGTGCTTTAACTATAAATAATTTTTGACATGTTCACACTTAACAGATTTTCAACAATGACCATGCTTGCTTTTATAATCAGAAAAAACATTTATTTTTTAAATTAAAGAGTTTTTTTTTCTTGATGTCATAGTCACAGGAGAATGGTGGCAATTGAGAGATGCTAGTTTGATAAATAAGAAGCAAGAGAAAGACTTCGAGACCTAGTTCAAACAGACATTAACATAAGAGAGCCAAGTAGCAAGTAATCACAAAGTAGGGATGCTGGAAGTTTCTAGAACAACCCCCAACATGCTTGCAGCTGCTGGGAGGGTGGGAAATCCAGACAACATGACTTCCCTGTAGAAATCTTAAAGCATAATTGGCCCCCACCGACTCTAAAAATAAAAAGAGAGAGTGAGGAGTTGAAGAGACTGCAGAGACTAGAGGGATGTCTAACAAACAGATCATTAGAATCTCCTGCGGAGAGGGAAGGTGCGACATTCACTACCAGCTTTAAAAATAGTCGCAGTCACAGGAGACTAGGTGGAGCCTTGGCAGCCGCGGGAGACGGGTAAATATAGAGCGAGAGTCTGGAGGGCCGTGATTCAGTCCCTAGGCGTTTCAGGAGACTCTTCCCCAGCACGTCGCCAAATCCACACTGTCTACGCCGCGCAGATTCAGAGTGACAGGGTGTGTGGAAAGCACTGGGAGTTGGTCCCTCTGAGGCAGAGGGACTGCCCCTCAGGGGTGAGATCAGCCACTTCAGGCAGCCAGGGCAGAAGAGTCACGCTCCCGAGACAGCAGTGACGAAGGCACAGGAATGCTCAAATCATGCTAGCACCCCTGGGACGAGGCAGAATGCTCGTGGGCCCAGGCTGAAGGCCAGGTCATAGCGGAAGGGGCCATAGAAGAGGGAAAACTTTGCACAAGATGCACCAAAAACCCCGCTGGCGTCACCTCACTCGCCCGCATGGCAGGTCTGCCCACAAGCAACCCCGCGGCTCGTTACTGAAACCAGAGGCCACCAGCTGCCTGTCCTAGGCCAGAGCCCCTCATCTGGGCCAGGGGCACCTCACTGCTTTACTCACTCCAAGCCCGGTGTTCAGGTGAATCACTTGTTAAAGTACCTATCCTCTAGGTCTCAAACAAGGACCGGGCATTCGCCTGTTACTAACCTCTCGGTTTCCTGGGATAGAGGGCGTCCACAGACTTGACTCAGAGAAGCCAGCGCGTCTGTGTACCCCTCAGTAAACAACACTTCCTACACTGCTGTCGGCTTCGTAAACAAGGTCCAGTCCAGTCTCTTAAGTCCTGAGTCACTGACACCAGTTCTAATAAAATCAAGGCTGCTGCCTCTGTACTCAGCCTGGTAACTGTGAACAGGTGTGCCAAATTGCAGGGTGCAGACAAACCAGAAGATTCCATTGGCCTGAACTCTTCAGAGGACACCAGGTACAGAGAGATCACCAAGACATTATTGGACTATTGAATCAGGATTTAAAAGGTTCTGGCATCTTTAAGAAAAATGGGTCAGAGCTAAAGAGATGAAAATAAATATGTATAAATACCCAATTCTGTATTTTGAGCCAGAGTAGCGTGCCCCGGGATGACGGGACCCGGTTTAGTGGGTAAACAAGGCCCAGGGATTGAAGTGAGCTCACCGGTGTGGACCGAATGCCTGTGGTTACAGCTCACCGCCCCCATGTCCCACACTGCGCCAGCCACTTCTGGAGCGCTGGATTCTGCACTGGAGAATCCAGTTTTAAGGAGAAAATTTGCAAATAAAGCACACCCAACAGAGCGAGTTGTGATGGTAAAGGCCCAGAAAACATTCCATCCGAGGAAGCAGTGCAGGACCAGGGGATGTCTTCCCGGACCACAGAGGCCTTGGTAGGATGATGGCGGCTGTGGCTGGACTGTGAAAAGCCCCCCTAAAAAGCAGTGCGGTTCCCTCTCTGTCAGTCTGGGGTGTGAAGGCGAGGTCCCTGGGAGGGGATACTACGAGCTGCAGTGCCACTGGGACCGGTGTTCATCTGCTGCTCTCTCCCACCCACCTCCACAGGGGTGCCCACCCACCTGCGCCCAGCACCACGCTCACGGCTGCGTCACTGTTGCTCCTCTGAGCCCTTCCCCTGGAAGGGCCTCTATTAATTGTCCAACTGAGAACACCTACTCATCGCCATGGGCTGGCTGACCTCCTCTCCGGGGAATCCGCGCCCTAATACCTCCTGCACCACAAAGCCCCCACCACCCAGCCACCATCCTCGGGCCCCACAACCTCACTGGTGGGTCCACACCTGTGCACGTCTCTCTTTGCTCCCCAGGCCACAACACGCTCTCACGGATGGTCTCATCCCCAACAACAAACAGATCCCTAAGCAATTCAGGGAGAGAGGAAGGTAAAGGCAGAGAAAGAGTGAGCCTGGGACCCATTGCTAACTTACTTACACCTCCCGGGAGTGAATTAAGCCCAGGGTGGGACCCAGACTTGAAGTTTCACTCCTGGGAAAGGCTTCAAGGCATGACTAATGACCTGCTTTTGGAAGAGATCAATCTAAGGAGACGAGAACTCAGTCTGATGTCTCTGCCTGCCATGGCCTCTCTATATGAAAACCACATGGCAGGTTGGCAGGCAACTCTCAGTGAAAGATTCAACGAGAGAGGAGGGGAACGGTGTGCCTTCGAATTCAGCCGTGTTCCCTGAAGCAGGGGAAACTTAATCTTGCTCATTTGTTTTCCTTTAATTCTCCAATTTGATTGCTAGTATTTCTAAAATAAACTAGGATCTTTATACTTAAAGCTGATTTGTCCTGAACCAGTAGTTTTTCATTATATGCAGACAATATTATGAAAACCAAAATTATCCTAATCAAGTATATAAAATGAAGGCATTAAAGTTGAAAGCTGGAGGGGATCATGTTACACCGGGTATGTGTAAGGACAAATAACGCTTTCTCGTAAAAGTACTTACATATTACTTATTTTTTTTTTACATGGAGTCAGGGAGCAATAAAACTGACATGCAGTTAATCATACCATGATGCAGGTCCCCAAATCTCCAGACTTGAAATTATTTGCCGATTCCTCTGCCCTGGAAGCCCACTAGACAACAGGAGACAAAGGGGACCATGATGTACATCCCAACAGAAGAGCTTAAAAGAGAGTCGGGTTTCTCCAGAGAAGATACACAGGGGGCCACTGAGCACATGGAGTATACTCAACATCATTAGGCATCTGGATCACAGCCTCTATTACACACCACTTCACACCTTGCTAGGACGGCTGTAATCAAAAGCCTGATTATAACAAGTGTTGGCCGGACGTGGACAAATCCAAACCCTCCTACGCTGCTGGGGAGAGAGCAGTCTGGCAGTTCCTCACATTAGTGTACAAATTAGTGTACACACCCAAGAGAAATAAAAACATGTCTGCAGAAAACTTACACACACATGTTCCTAGCAGCTTGTAATAGTGGTGGAAAGTGTTTCCCAAGGAGGCAAAGCCCCAACCGACCCCCGGCTGATGGATGGAAAGACAAAGCGTGGCATATGCATACCATGGAGTATTACGCAGCCATGAAAAGGAATGAAGTGCTTACTCGCCCATGCTACAGCATGAATGAACCTTCCATACATGTTGCTCAGTGAAAGAAATCCATCGCAAAATACCACGTATGATGCCATTTCTGTAAAATGTCCAGAATAAGCCAGTCAGTGGGGACAGGAAGTAGACCAGTGGTCGCCTGGAGTTGGAGACGGGATGGCATGACTTGAGGAGTAAGAGCTGAAGGGGCAGGTGGCTTTTTGGATGGATGAGAACATCTAATACTGTTTTTGGCAAAGTTTCCATGACTCTGTGAATAAGTTAAAACCTATACACTTTAAATGTGTAAAATGCACAGTATGCAAATTTTATTCAATAAAACTGTGACAAAATATTATCAGATAACTACAAGCATAAAAAAAACTTAAGGTGGTATTTTTCCAATACTGCTATTTTTTTATTTTTAGAGACGTTATTTAGAGAAAAATGATTCCAAAAAGAAGGCTCTAGATGACTTTGCTGAGAGTTTAATCTTACTCTCTGAGAAATTAGGCAAGCAGTCCCACTAGAAAATATCCAGTGTATCAGAGGAATTCTCAAACTTCATTTAAAAGCTAAAAATAAAACTGAAATTCAAATATTTAGAAGAGAGTGTAAATGACTTTTAATAATAATATTCCTAGAGAACACACACATTATATAACTGTACTGGAAAACCTCAGAGTCAAATCTCTGTAACAAGAAAATACGTTGGTGCGCATCCAGGTGTTGAAGAGTCTGGGATGAAGCAATGTTTGTAAAACTAATGAACCATGTGAAGAGAGAGGGGCATGGCCTTTTTATCCCTCTGAGGGCCACGGGATTTTAGCTGGAGTCCCATCTCTGTCCACCACTTGTGTCCCGGATGAAGATGCTGAGTGCAGACGGAAACAGAACGGAAGTGCCCCCTCCGCCATGGGTGCCAGCCTCCAGGGGGCAGAGGCAGAACTGGGTCCCACATCCTCTCCCCCAGAGCCAGGACTTCAGAAATTCGGGTTTGCCGTCTCCGTCTGCACAGAGTTCATGTGCACTCATGGTCTCTCCAGCGTGGGCATTCCAGCTCTGTGGTGCTCCGGGGAGAGCTGGGATGGGGGACACGTAGCCCGTGCTTCCTCATTTCCCAGAGATTTGCACTAGAGGTTTCCCTGCAGCAGGACCCTTCTGCGTGAGTCTCTTCTCCCTCTGGTCAGTGCCAAGATTTATCCAAGGCTGCAGACTCCCCGTTCACCCTACTCTTGGGTGTGAAGTAGATACAGATCGAGGCTTCGGAGCCTTGGGCAGCATGTCCTGCCCGTTCCTGGCTCTTCTCTACCTGCTTAGCATCTTCTGTTTTGCATGTTTTGGAGAGATAGTGAGGCACACATGATGAACGAGCAGGTTTGCTGTCTGTCTGCAAGGGACACAGGAATAGGGGCAAGAACCGGAACCCATCTACCACCAAGTCCTGTGTGTCTCTCCTTGGCCCCAGTCAGCATCCTGGACTTCCTCCCTCTTCTTGGTTCCAGGGTTGAGGAAAACATCTGTTCATGGCGAGAGAAGTTGGGAACCACTCCCTTTCACAGTCAGCACTTCACTGGCTCCTCCAGCCATGAGGGGAGCTGTTCATCAATGACCATTTTACAGTTGCACACTGTGGCCCCGGTCACCCAGTGATGGGGGACAAGCTGCCTCTCAGTCTTGTTCCCACAGCCTGCTGCTTCCTGTGGGTTTCCCACACCACAGTCCTTCAGGAGCTCACGCTGCAACTAGGCATATCCCAGGACCCTCCACCATCATGGGCATAAACCGTGTCCCCTGGCCGTGACTGGAGCTTCCCAACACTCCCCTCAAGGAGAGACACGGCTCTGAGGCCTGGCCAGCCCCCTGTGCCATGCTGCACACAGACAATGCACCGGGGTCTCCTTCACGACAAGGAACAGTGCTGCTTAGCCAGACATTCCTCCGGACGTGCAAGTGGAGTCCAGCACAGTGCTCATCCCAGGCTGTGCTGGCTCCCAGTCGGCCCTCTTGGGGACATGTCCCCACCCCTCTGGGGACACCCGGGCAGCTGCAGTGAGAGGACAGTCACAGGCTAGAGCAATGGCCAGGTCGGACCTTAGGATTTCTAAGTCCCTTTTACTGTGGAATGGATGCAATGACAGTGACATTACGATCGGAATGACAGACTGCTCATGTGACCTTTTTAAACAAAATGTTAAACTGATCCTCACAAAATCATAGAAATCTCTAAGGAAGCCAGAAGAAAATAATGATTTTTTTCTATGAATTCAACTAAACAACCGTTAAGTATCTGCTTTTCCCCAAATTTTCTGCCCAGCAAAGAAAATACAGAATGGAGTGAAGACCAGGTCCTGCCCTTAAGGAGCTCACAGTCCAGTGGAAGAAAAACACACACTACGACATCTGCAGCATGTGCTGTGGCAGGTAGATGGGGGCACACGGCAGGAGGAGCTGGAAATGGGAGCCCCGCGTTTTGGGCAAGCTCCACAAAACAAGTGGCATTGGCCGGGTAAGCAACAAACAAAAAAGTCCTAGTCTTTACCCTACAATCTCACAGCCACACTTCAAAAGCTCCCTGTACTGAGTCTTCCTCCAACGACAGATTTCCAGAAGTCCCAGAAAGGCAGCGGAAGCCACACCCTGAGCCCCCCTGCTGGTGTGGGCACAGGCAGCAGAATGGCTGCTTTTCTGAGAGAGGTTTTCACACCTCCACGCGGCCCTTCGGAGCCCGTTAGACACCAGTGTCCCATCAACCACACGTACCAGAAGGAACGCCCCCTGCTCATGTAGATCACATCTTAGGCACTTGATTAAATGTCTCGCGTACCATCGACAGATTCGCTGTTGTGAACACTCCTAGTACCTTTTATTCAGCCGTCTAGCTGGAGACTGCTAACGAATTAACAGAGATGAGTTTACCCACTCTGGGAGCTGGACACCTAGAAAATTCTTCTATTAGCTTCAATAGTTTCTTTATTCTCTTTTTCTTTGTTTTTCCCAGTCTATAACCATAGCAACTTTGCGTTTCCAGATCAACAATCACAAAAAGCTAGAGTTTGGGATCATGGCTATGCTATTCTCTTGACATAAAGAGTAATCATTTGTGAATTTAACAAGGACACTATATTTTGCCTATGATGCCACTAAGATAAAACTTTAGTTTTTTCTTGATTCCCGGCCTGATTAAGAGGATGTGTGAATATCGAACACATTTGCTGAAATTCAAGTGCACGTGTTTGCCTATGTCCACCCGGGGTTTAAGTACAAGAAAACCCTACTCAAACAAATAATTAAACTTGACACTTGTCAGGTACATGGGTCATGAGTGGGTTCCCCACTCGTCCTTGTTGAGAACATGAGTCGACATCCGTTGCTAAACAATGGACCAGAGCCTGGTTAGCAGAATGTCCATCTAATCTTTAAATCAGCAAGAGTTCAGCCATTTCTTGTAACTCTCCGACACGCACAGGGGCACACGGTACAGATTTACGCTGAGGTCCTTTTGGACTTCGAATCAACGGCAGAGCTCGTTGGCTGGAATTCATGATAGACGGACAGTGTTTGGCTGACCGTGCAAAATTCCTAAGGTTTTTGCCTGTTTCTGTATCAGATTTCAGCTTTGCCGGGCACAACTGTTCGCACACTAATTTTTTTTTATTAATGTTGCTAAACGGATCTTGGTGCTTCAGCCTTTGTACACAGACCTAGCTGATCTTCTGAGCCCTTGGCAAACATTCCTGAGGAGCGAATATTAACTCCAGGTAGTGTTCATTAGCTGTTATAAAATAATCAGAACAATAGCGGCACGTAATTGCTAGAGGTAAATGCTTCTCTGGGCCAAGAACTAATCAAATTTGAGCTCCTTAATAGACCCTGGTCAGAAATAATTTATTTCTTGCCCAGTGTACATTTTTAAACAGCTATGTGATTCGCTATGACTTTGCTTTGCACCTCCAACAGCGACTTCACAGCAGCGCACCTCGCAGGTGGGAGACGCGCAAGCCCTGTCCCACACGGCACAGACATGCCAGGGGGACGCGTGACCTGGCTCTGACCCTCCGCCTCCAGGGCAGACCTGAAATGTACAGACTCTCCCAATTTAAATAGGTGTGATGCTCTCGTATTTTTGAAGTATTATTGCTACCTTCTTAATCATTAAGAAGTGCACTAAGTACATTCTGATATGAAGCAAATGCTCTCCACAAGGCAATCCTGCTATAAACGTCCATGTGTGGGGTTTGGTGTGGACATATGTTTTCAGCCCTCGGGGTGCATAGCGAGGGGCACCAGCGCTGGGTCATATGGTAAGAGTGTGTTTAGTTTTGTAAGAAACCACCAAATTCTCTTCCAAAGTGCTGTGCATTCAGTCCACCAGCTGCCCCAGTTCAAGGCCAAAGGGCGAGAAGACCCCTGTCCAATACAAGGCAGTCGGGCAAGAGGATTTCCTTCTTGCTTCCGCTTTTTCGTTCTTCCCTTGGTCTCTGGTTGATTGGGCGAGGCCCACTCCTTCTGGGCGGCTCTGCCCCTTCCTTTGAGGCTCCTCCCTGGAAGACTGTGTCGGGGCTGAGCAGCACAAGGTGACCTTCTGGGGTGACCTCCTGCTTGGAGGCATGTCCACGTCTCGGCTGCCCTCTGAGGACTTCTGCTGTTTCCACACTGGGCAGGGAATAAAATCAATCAGATCAGGGCAGGTTTCTGCTCACCTCCAGTCCCACTTGGGTTAAAGCGTAAGCACGCATAACAAAAAGGGGTTCACGCAGGCCTCGTCGAGAAAAAGCAGTGAGCGCAGTGGGCCACTGCGAACGGGCCGGGCGCTTTATGGGAAGCGTGCAAGTGTCCCCAGGATCCCCTAGACACATGCCTGCCGAACACCCCGATTGGAAAAAACGGTCGTTGCTCACCAGATTCGCACTCCCAAAATCCCGCACGGTGAAAAAGGACAGAAAGGAGCTCAGGAAAAGCGAGTGCTGTGCCTTGGAAGAGCAGCCTGACAAGCCAGGTCTCTCCGACGGGGTGGAGGGCAGCTCCAGCTGCCATCAGAGAGCAAGCCTACTTGCAGCAGCTGCAGGCCACTGCTTGGGTTCAGGGCACGGGGCCAGAGTCCTGTGCTCGAAGGGACAGAATTCGGATTGCAAATCCCTAAAGCTTCCCAGTGTCCCCACTGCCTGCCTGTGGGAAGTTGGCCACCTCTGCTTCCTGACGGTGAGCCTTCTGTTTGCAAATGCTGAGGAGGGGCGGAGTGCACAGCGTGAAGGTGCATGTAGCTCGCTTTGGCCCCTGCAGGGAAAAGAGAGGCTCTCTACAATTTCCTTTCCAGCCCGGGCCAGGGCGCGAGGAGCAGAGTCGAGGCTGGAACCAGCACATTTTCCGCCAGGTGGCTTTTGCTCCAGACAGAGGTTATAGATTTGGGCAAAGTGGGGAGATGTTTGGGCCACATTGTGACATGCCTGCTTTTCCAGAATGGAGGCGGTAAACCCACAGGGCTTCTCTGAGGCTGTGGCCACACGACCTTCTTGCCCTCCCCTTGCCGGGTGGCTGTTCTCATCCCTCTGGGGACCTGGAGGGCTCTGTGGCCAACACCCAGCCTCCTGCGTCCCTGTCAGTATGCACTGCCGCCTCTCTGATAAGCCCACTGGGCGGCAGAAGTGAAGGCACCGACGCGGATTCACCTCTGAAGTTCTGCAGCACATGCCGCCCAGCAGAGGCAGCGGGAGACGGGGCCTGGGAAAACCAAGTGTGCTCAGGGCACCCCGGAAGCTGGTCTCCTGGCCAGGGGGCCCCTGTGAGCCCAGGGCGACCACAGCAGCACAAAAGAGGGACAGGAACAAGGAAACAAACCAACAAGCAGAGCAGCGAACCTCCCGCCTGCCCAGGTGTCGGGGATGGCATCAGCGGGGGCACAGACAGAAGGGCACCACCACTTTTCCCAGCCTAGTCGCCTCTGCACTTTGTGTGAGGATGCATTGCCTTCTCTCACCCTTGGCAGAACCCCTGATTGAGCAAACCTGCGATATGGGGGGACGTTAAATAGAGGAGCCAGGGTTACACAGTTGCCATGCGGTCTGTGCACTTGAAGGGCCACCTGAGGTCTCAGTGCCATTGTCCACCCACTTTCTGTGGGTGCAAAGCTGTTCCCTCCCTTGCAAGCCCCTGTCAGTCTTCCAAGTCTCCCAGACCCACCCCGCCCCACCACCACCGTGGGAACACACGCCCATGCCCTCCACACCCCAGCAAATGCCCATCACTGCACCCCCGAGTCCCTGGAGCCCTGGCGGGTCTGCAAGGTCGGCCCCCCACACCTATGAGCTGCTGGAGCGCCGGGGCTGTGTTCTGCCTCAGCTGCTGTGGAACTCTCTGGAAGTCTTCCCTGAACCCTCTTTGCCCTCTACTATTCTTCCCCCATGACAGGGGACAATAAGAAGACGACACAAAGCAAAATAGGGGCTACGTAAGGGGCCCTGCAAAGCAGGCCAAGTGGTTCCCGGCTCTGCCCAGAGCTCTGCCCCTGTCTGCTGTTTCCTGGCAGCGGTGGGTTTGCTCCTGAATCCCCACTTCTCAGACCGATGCTAACTCACACGGTGAACTACACGGCAAGAAGGAGAGCCACGTCCTCCCCTGACCTGGGGAAATTCAGGCGCGTCTTTTACTGGTCATAAGAATGACTGGCTGTGTCTGCGCAGCTTGAAAACATTTCGCTCAGATCAGCCCCAGAGGTTTCGACACCAGCCGCGCCCCACGTCAGAGCTGGGAACGCAGGGCAGCTCTGCAAACCAGGCGGCCTCGGGGCGTCGGGCTGGGTGCTGATCAAGCACAAGTCAATCAGGATGGTGCCTCGGCCGGGACAGACACGCTGCTGTCTGGCCAACTGCGCTCAGCACCAACCTGACCGCCACCTTCACACGTGCCTGTCCTGGGAAGCTGTTGTGACCATGCACTTAGAGAGATCCACAACTGCAAGTAATCGTGTGCATGCCCCTTGATTGTCAAGAAGCCTGACAAAACGCTCAGCCACAGAGACTGAAATTGCCACTTGGGCAAGGCTCCCTCCACGGGGACGAGAACTCCCCCAGGACAAGCCGTCCCATCTGGGCAGGCAGTCACAGCACCAGGACAGGAGCAGTGTCAGTTTCCTCCAGGACGACCGATTTCCTTGGTGGAGACGAGGCCGGAGGGAAACGCACGCCCCTGTGAGAGTTTCTGTAGGAAAACACCGGTGCCAGCCAGCCAGGTTAGGCTGGGTTCAGACGAGGCCAATACCCTGGTCTAGCGGCAGAACGAGCCTGAGACCATGATGACACCACCCCACGCAGCAGGCACCACAGACGCTCCCACTGGCTGGCCCCTCTTTCTTACAGAGGAAAGACAGTGAGCCAGGATTGAAGCACCCACAGTCTATCCCTTTAAAAGGCGAGCTGACCACGGGGAAGGCACCCATGTGAATTCAGGTGGGAAGGTCACCCTTTGGGGCCTCTGAAGCTCCCTGCTCTCTAAAAATGAACCACAGGAAGGCAGGAATGGAGACCAAGGGGAAATCAGAAGCTAAATTATCCTTCCCGGATTGAGGGGAACCCCACCTCATTCCAGAAGCTACACATAAGATCACTGAACCTGAGCCTCTCTGAGAGCAGCTGATTCAGATGCTCACTTCCAAACACGAACGACCTTTTGAATCTGCAACAAAGCCTTCATTTCCATCCTGGAAGCAGTTGGGAGCCCAGACTGTTAACTGGTGGTGGCCATTAGTTAGAAAAAAAAATGTACATGTTCATACACACACATATCACAGTCACACAGACACAGACTCTATTTCAACAGCAGTGTTTTCCTCTTGAGGTGCACGTCCTTTCGGAGGGAAATCCTGGGGCGACGGGCCTTGGAGCTGAGCCTTCTGCATCACAAGTGAAGAGTAAGGTGAATGCACAGGTGAGAGAACTAGACTTTCATTCCTGCTGTCTGGGATTCCACTGGAGCATTTTGTAATTATCTGGGAATTTTCAGGTGTGGTCCAGGGGCTGGACTTGCCAAAAATATGTGCTGAAAATGTGAACTTGAAGTTCTAAGAAGATACCTGGGAATCACGCAGTTCACCCACACAGTCCCACAAACCCTTCCTTCACTCCCACCAGACCGTCGGGGCGGACGCTCTCGACTTCAGATGCTCCTGGTGACAGCACTCAGGTGGACCCTTGGTCACCTCCAGGGAGCCCCACAGAGCTCCAGGTCTACCCGTCAGGGCAGCGGGTCAAGGGCACAGCAGGGGCGGGGAGTGTCTGAAAGGTAGGCAGGAGAGAGAGGCATGGGTGGGAACTCCCTGCCTCCTTCCATCCCTGGAGCCATGACACTTGTATTTACCTGACAGGCTTTGCCACGGCAAGTCCCTTGACACAGGATTTCAGAGTTTAACCAGGAGGGCCTGGGAGCCCACTAGGCTAGGCGGCTTTGTGAGCACTCAAGCTGAAATCACTCTTACGGTTTCCTCGGGATAGCCTGCCCTTCTTAAAGCGCCCTAACAAAGATAAAGAGGCCCTCGTAACTCTGAGAGCCACAGAGCGTGCGGTTCTTAAACGGAGCTGGATGTCCCTCGAGGGGCAAAGTCCTAACTGGTATTGAGGGCAGCATCCAGAAGAGCTGCGGCTGTGGAGATACAATATTTCGGAACCCACTGACCCATGTCAGCTCTCAGGTAGAGGGTACATTGGTCACAGGTCAGGGTTTCTTTTCCCATCGGATCGGATCCGGTCATAAATTTCTAGGACGGGTCATTTTAATGACCAAGTTTCACCACTTCTCCCAGACTCCCAATCTGTGTGACAGTCATTTAACAAAGAGACATTTATACAGCTACTTCTCAGCCCGTGCAATCCATTTGTAGGTGGTATCTCATGAACCTTCCATCCTATTGAAGGAAGTATCGACCATGTCTACCATTTCTCCCCCAAAATTACCTCCTGCCATGGAAAAACCCCAAATCAAGAGAAAAGGGAAATTGCTGGAAAGATGTTAGGTCTTTTTTCCCCCATCCCAGATTATCTTCACTCACCGGCTGTCCGGGAAGCGCTCCGGCCTGACGCGCGGTCATGCTGTCTGACAACGCGGTATTTCTGAGTGACACTGTGGGACAAGCTCACACACACGCCGTCAGCCAGCACCCTGCGACCTCTCGGACAGGTATCTAAATGAGTGCTTGTCTTGTTTCCTGTCCACTTTCACAGAAGACTTTCTTAACAGCACAGCTGAAATTGATGCAAATCCAGAATGCGTCCTCATGTGGACGTCGTCTCTCTACCACGCACGCTTGACCCAACAAAGCAGCGATGAGCTCTGGTGAGTCCCCCGTAAACAGGTGCGCAGCTCCCTGGAGCAGTCCAGGTGTGTTTTCAAAAGAGCTCTCTCTGAGAGACGCTGCTCAGACCTGATGCGGGGCGACTCACGAGGCCCTCTTCCCGAGGGTCTTTCCTGAGGGTCTGAGACTTCTTGCCGTGGTCATCTCCGCTCAGTGGCTACTGTTTCTGGCAAATCTCATCGGGCAACCGGAGTCACATGTGGCAACCCTGGAGGGTCCGGGGTCCTAGGACTTTGCTCACTACCAATGTTGTCCTTTGATAAAAACAGTGATTCTATTTTTATGGCATTTATCGACTACGGCTGCATGCCAGGCATCGGGAGGCTCATTTCTTCCAGTGTGGCAGCTAAAAGCCTTGAGACTACCTGAAGACAGACACCCTCCTCCCTGTTTTAAAGACGAGGCACAGGAAGCTCGGAGGAGCTAAGCATGTCGACCAAGGTCGCACAGCGAGCAGGCGGAACCTGGGCTCGAACACGGACGCCGTGAATCCCAGCCGTCGTCCACACCCTGGACGACCGCGCTGGGCTGGGGGCTCAGGCGGTGCCACCACCGAAACCGCCCAGGTGAACACGAGGCCAGGTCTCTGCCGATGCTGGCTGTGCTTAGGGGCTGGAGCTCCAGCAAAGCTGTGCACGGTTCTGCTCCCCCTTTAAGGGGCAGAGAAAACCCTCCTCTGCATAGGTTTTTCTGGGTACATGTACCCTTCTGCTTTTTCATGAGGTCCTTTGTCGTTTTTATGGGTAGAATTTGAAGATAACTCTTTTCCTTCACTGGAAAAGTCCTTTTATCATTTGACGGTCTCGGGTCCGGAAGGCACCGCGTTTCACCTCCTCGGGAGGCTGGGAGAGAACTCGGCACGTTCTCTCCAGCTGTCTGACCCTCCCTGACATCCAGGAGGGGAATCCCACTCTGAAACCTCACCCGGTGTCTGTCTTCCCGTTTTGGAAGGCTCAGTCCCCCCTAAACAAGAATTTCCAGGTACTATATTTTTATTTCAAATTTGTATCCCTGATTTCCTCATTTATTATAAAGTTCCCACTATGCCCTGCTTCTGGAAATTGTTATCTTCTCATTCCACCCTCTTTACAGAACACCCCTCAACCCTACAATGTTACAATAGTGATTTTCAGATGGCAAACTGAAACCTGAGGGTGGGTCAGGAGACCAACAGAGGAAGTGGCAACCTGCTTTTTTAAAATAAAAGGACTATAATATAGAAAGTATAGACAATAGGAGCATGGCATGGGGGAATTAACTCTCAACCAGGGGAGTCTTTCCCTAAGGGAACACGGGCACCGACGGGGGCACTCTCAGGTGTCACACTCTCAGGCGTCACAGCTGTGGAGGGGTTGCACCTAGTGGGCAGGAGCCCAGGACGCCACGGTGCCCCGGGCAGCCTCGCCAGACAATGGCCGGCCCGAACGTCCACGGCACGGAGACTGAGGAAGCCCGCTCTGTGGTAGGGGTGCGCACAGCTTTGTGGAACTTCTGTGACTGCATGCGTGTGTGAGTGTGCACCCGCTGGGCAGCAAGGAGAGCTTTTAAGTAAATTCTCACCATGTGATGAACCCTAAAAAACCTGACCAATACCGTTTTAAACACACAGAACGTCTCTCTTCCCAGAACAAAGGCTGGAGACAGGCAGGGCTGGAAGTGAGGCCAGAGCCGGGCACAGGGTCCAGGCCTGCAGTCCGTCCTTATCAGTGGCCACCCAGCCCCGTTCTGCAGTGCTGCGTCTCGAAGTCCTCTCCTGCAGTGCCCCCTCACCAGGCTGTTGGTGAAGATGGAACGAGGAAGCCCAGGGACTCCTCGGTCGGTGCTCCAGAAAGCCTAGGCTGCCGTGAATCTTTCTGACCCTGCCCCTTCAAAACAAGGCCACCGCCGGCTGATACCCGTAGGCCCCTGTGGGATGAGTCTGAATAAGCTGCCCTCCGGGGCCCCGCTGACCACTTTCTTCCGTGTCAGGTAGCCTCTGCCACCTGCGGCCTCCCAGTGTACCCATTAGCAAGCGAGCAGAAAGGACGCCTGACCTCTAAACTCCAACCGTAGTTTTAGGGAGGGTTATGTGACGTGAATCAGGTGGCAGGGCCACACACAGGCACGCACACCACCCACTCCGTGAATACTGACCCCACCCTCTTCTGTGAGTAGTGAGCACCTAACAAAGGCATTGACACCCAGTAGATGTTCACAAACTTCTGAGTGTTAATACGTCATTCCTACCCTGGCACGCAGATAAGTTACTGTCACAAGTGGGGGTGAAAAGGCCAGAGGAATGTGTGATGAACATAAGGAACGGGAGCCACTCTTGGGTGTGACCCACACCCTTCTAAATGCACAGGGACAGTGAGTTGCGGTCCCTGATGTGCTTCTCCGCGTTCGGCTTCTCTGACCTTCACCATAAACCAGGGTGGGAGGCGGGACGGAAGTGCTGCCCCCTTTTCACAGATGAGGAAACTGGGACGAGTCTCAGGGAAGAGGGAAGAGTGGGGGAAGCACCCGGCGGACTCCCCGCGCAGCCCGGTGTGCCCCCCCTCGCCCAGGGTCCTATCTCTTTCCGCCTCAAGTGTCTCCTTCATGAGATAAAAGAGCAGACTAAATTATTCCCACGCTCACTTTGACTTTAAAAAATCATCAAAGACAGTGTGAGACTGTCCCCAAGCAAGATGACCAGTGAACCGCAGAGCCGGCGGCTCTGCAGCTCTGACGGACGGCTGGGCCACACCCGTTCCTCGACACCCATGCACACCCCGCTCAATGACAGGCCCTTGCAAAATGCGGAAGTGAAACATTCACATTTTCATTCTTCAAAAAGCACATGTGGGCAAGACGGGGCTCTGAGAGGAGACGCGCATGCAGCAGTGTCAACGAAACCCGGCAACCGCGTCTCGCCCCGGAGACTGGGGCCAAGGACCTGAGAACCACATTGCAGCTGCGCCAGCAGGTCCTTATCTGTGCCCTTTCACGAAAGTGCGCACTTGGTTCCTGAGAGGGCAGCTGACTCCACAATCACAACGCTGATAAGATTTAAAATGACTGAATTTGAGTTTTTCTGTTGCACCAGTTTCCTCGGCCGGTGGGCCGGTGGTTTCCACGATGTCTTTGTCTTCTTCTCAAAAGCACACCATGAAATCACACAACGTCTGACACTGTCATCCAAGGAACTGCCCCAAGCCCATTCCTGAGAAACTCGCTGGTCTAAAGCTTCCCGCCTCTCGGACAACCGAGCCGAAAGTGCACGCACATAATTTGACGTCAGCGGCACTGACATCACGCACATGTTTTAATGAATTGCCCCCAATACAGGCAGCCTAAGAACAAAACCCCCAGCTTGGCCTGTGGGTCCCTCCTGCCTCACAGTGTTGTGCCACGCCGTGCCGGACACCTTGCACTCTGTGCACATACCTGCTCACTCACAGGCCCTGCTGTGGACCGCCACGCCCCCTGCCGGGATCGCCACGCCCCCTGCCAGGACCGCCACGCCCCCTGCCGGGAACGCCACGCCCCATCTCCACCCTGGGCCCATAGTCCCGCTTTAATTGGCTCTCGTCCCACTGAACATGGTCTCACCCACACCACGAAATTAGCACCATGGCCCCCAGGGACCCGTAGCCACCTTCCTTACCTGCCTTATAAATGCCACACTGCCCTGCGACTCTCGTGCGCATCTGTCTTCTCCGTGGAGCTGCGGCCTCCAAGAGGGCGGGGATTGAGTCTGTTTTTTTCAACACTCTGCCGGGGACTTAGCTGCACGGTGCTACAGTTACTTGCATGGTGCCATCTTCTCTGCTAGACTATGGGCTCCAAAAGGCCAAGGTCAGGTGCATGGTGCTTTCCTGCATGGTACAGAGTGGGTGCGTAATAAGCATTTTGTCTGTGAATCAACTACAAGTTTCTAGAGGGTCAGAGAATGTCTCAATGACACGTGTACTCAGCACCAGTACTTGGCACAATGCTCCGTGCATACTAGGTGCCTGTCAGCATCTGAAGTGACGGAAGGAAGACAGGCAGAGCCCTGTGTGACCCCAGCCCAGTCCTGGCTGGCCTTTGTCTACCTTAGCCACATCTGGCCTTGCAACTGCTCCTCACTAAATCATTAACTGAGGCTTCTTGGCGGCCTTCAAGCTCAACAAACAGTTCCCTTGGCTTGGCTAATGCTCTGGTCTGTTAAGAATTTCTCTGCACAAACATCATGTCCCAGGGGTAAACCAGGGACTGATGGAGAGGGCAGGAGACCAGTGGCCTGGCTTTCTAGAGCAGGCTCAAGGCGCTTGCCAGGGATGATACAATCTTCCCAGCTTAACTTTGCCACCATCGTGCAGACTCAAAACGCTCTGTTCCACGGGAAGGGAAAGTCGGTTGGGGCATTTCAGGTGGTCTCTATCCGCCCTTGTAGGAAACTTACCAGAACGGGCATCTCTGAAAGCTGACCATCCAGAAGTTGTGACTTCAGCTCATACCTGGCTCTTTGGGATCGTAACCGGTAGAGATGCCTTGGTGTTAAAATTCTTGCATCAGCATCTCTCCAAGGACAGTCTTGGGACGGGTGACTTATGCAGAAGGAGCTCCCAGGTCAGATGGATTTGGGGACCGAAAGGATCTCCAGGGCTCTGCGGCCAGGCTCTCCCTTTACCGGTGCCCAGCTCGGCGTTTCCCCAGCTCAGAGGCCTGGTGCTGTGTCGTCACACCTGATCTGTGGAACGTGCCTGGGAAGACAGTGCTCCGGGCCAGAGGTGGACGAGCTCCTGCCCAGGGTCAGATACGGTCTCTGTCTCACAGTCTTGTTTTGCCTTACTTTTTTTCTCTAACCCTTCAAAAATGTGAAAACTTATTCTTAGCTCAGGGTTTGTATAAAAACAGCGAGGGCTGGCTTTGGCTGCAGGCCGCATTTTGCTCATCCCTGCTCTGGAATATTTTTCCTGGACGACTGGTTGCCAGGGTGAACTTGAGCCCAGTAAACTTCGAAGAGCACCAAGTTTGAATCACTCCTGACGGCCGTTCGCTTCATGTCTTCCCTTTGGAAGTCTGTGAAAACTGCTAGTTCTGATAAAAGCGTTTCCTTGGCAAGCTGAGGGCCAACGTTAAATGACAGGAAGTATGATTCTGAGACACCAGCTAGCATTTCACTCACTTCCTGGGTGTCCAGTGCTGCTCTAGGTGCTGTGCACCTGTTACCACAGCAACCCTGCAGAGCGGAGGCTAACAGAGGCCGCATCCACACCCAGCACTCAGGTGGCAGACAGGACGCTCTGCCAGCCGCACAGGCCGCTCTCAAGACGATGCAGCGAAGCAGCTGTAGACTGAGGCTGATTCCACCCAACTGTGCAGGAACGCCGGCAGACAGGGCCGGGAGCCACACCCCGGGGCCAGCTGCCCTGGCCCGTCCTGAATGCTTCCCAGGAGTCGAGTCCAATCAAGGGCCCCAGAATCAAAAACACCTGGGTTCAAAGCTTGTTTCCATCATAACACCATTTGTGTGATCTTGAACATGTTCATAAATCTCTTTAAACTTCAGTTTCTTGACCTTAAAGGCGCTGCCATCACCTCCCTCGCAGCACTGCTGGGAAGGGCCCCTGGGGCCACGCGGGAGAGGTGTGTACCACCTGGACATGGAAGGGAGACAAGCACTGCTCTCCCTCCCCTTCAGCAGCCTCTCTGGACACCTCGGTGCTGCCGAGGATGTGGAACAGGAGATGTGGCCCCTGCCTGCCCTGATTTCTGAGGCAGCTGGTTTAAAGAAGACATTTTTTTTTAATGTCTGTGCAAGGCTGGGCGAGCTCAGGGGTAGGAGTGTGAAGTCTAACCAAGGAGCCAAGGAAGGCTTCGCAGAGACCTTTGACCTAGAACCCTGGGAGGAAAGTAAGATTTGACCAGGTAGAGAATGGAGATGATCGATTCTGGGCAGAGACAGCCGCAGGGGTTGAGAGCACCTGGCCCCTTTGTGGACCATGAGGCTGGGGCGACGGCGTGGAGGAAGGGCGGGCAGGTACGTGCCATAAATGATAGTGCCTCCCAGGCTGCAGGGTGACTTTTCCTGAGGAAGGACATTGAAGGATTCTTCCTGTGCTTCCACCTGAGCAGACACGGCGGAGGCCTGACCTAGGATGCCCCTGAGACCAGCCACATTGCTGCCCGCCCTCTTCTCTCTCTCCTCCAGCCCAGTCCCCCATCCACCATTGGAACCACTGAACAGAGTCCATCCGTCCGCAAAGTTCTGCCAAAAAGGTCCACCAATGGGGTCCGAGGTCGGTCCTCCCTTGAGAACGTAACCCTCCTCCCCCAATGGGTGGGTCACGCCTTTCTCATCTCTGTGCTCACAATGTGTAGGACACACCTTGCACACCTGCCGTGCATGCTGAGCCTTTGCACGCTTGTTTGTTGAGAATACATGTAATTACAGAAACTTTTCCAATGGAGTATTTTGGATTTTCTCATCAAAGATATCTTAGAGCTTTCTTCTGCTGAATTCCACATTTCTAAACTGTATTAAGAACATTTGCCTGGCACTCTGCTGGACTCCTTCATAAAAAAATTATTTTATGTAAAGCTCAAAGCAACCCTATGTCCCTCATTTTATAGGTGGAGAAAAAGACTTCTGATTGGTTAAGATGCCCAGTGACACACAGCTCTTTCAGGGAAGAGTGGACAACGCCACACAACACTTCGGTGGACACGCACTTGCTTCGCTACACTGGGCACACAGGCTTGAACATTTGCTTCCAAGTCTCTCCTCCCCACTGTTCCATCCACAGGCTGGTGTATTTCTATGCCCCCACCGCGCATGCGTGCACACTCACACACACACACTCACACACACACCCCAACATAGCCAAGTGTCCAATCCAGATGGGTTCTCTGCGTGATGAGGAAGCAGAAGGAAAAGCTAGACAATCTCCGAGTGCTTGTTTTCTGTCGTGAACACGGAGGAAAATACCCATTCCTGCAAATAAAGCTGAGTGAGGTTCATCTCCTGCTGCTCAAGTCCCTGGAGAGAAACAGCACCCCCACCTGGACCCAGGCCTCCCACTTCCCCGCCCAACCCCCAGCCAGCCTGTCACCTCTAATTCTTTCCACGGAGCTGCGTGTCCTCAAACATTTCCGATCGCAAAGCGCTGCACAGAATGAGCTGTGACCTCCCAAGAGTCGATGGCCCAGGCTGCTCTTCAGGATCCCCAAATTGCCCTGGAGGGGGAGGGGAACAATGAGTGATCCTTGGTTTTGCCTGATATTTTTTCACCCGAAATTCTTTGTGCCAACTCTTCAAGGCCCTCCCATAAAGGGGCCTGGTTGGAGCTGAGGAAAGCCCGTGGGCCTTCTCTGGGGACCAGCTAGCTCTCAGATGGGGGCACACGGGGCAGGGGTTATTAATAGCACGGCTCTGTGGTCCCATACATCGTAATAAATGCCTCTGTCACTTGTTTACCGCCTGAGACAGTCCCCAGCGCTCAGATAAATGAAGTGGGCGCCCGCAAGATTTATGGCCCTCCTCTGGGCGAAGCTCTCACTGCTCAGTTGGACGATAACAGAGCGCGGTGGCGGCATAAAATCCTGCACAGGCACGAACGAACAGCCGCCGGGGCGCCTGCCAGGCCGGGGGTCGCACAGCCCCCTCAGGAAACGCAGCGGACTTGCACAAGGAGCGCTGGCGTGCTGGGAAACAGCATTAGTAACGACAGACATCATGGTTCACTTTTCCCCAGCTATTTTTTTTGCTTTCCTTGTTTGTTTTTATTTACTTTTTTCCTTTCAAAGGCTCTCATTTTTGAAGAGGCTAGGCAATAAGCAAGCACACAGGACCCTGTCTCTAGTCCCCCCCAGAGCCGGAACTGGGGGGGGGGCAGTAAATTAGGCTCAGGAGAGGTGGGGGAGCCCCCCACCCAGAGGTTAGAATGTTTGCACAAGGCCAGTGCGCCTGCAGGGAGAGCAGCATGAAGCATCACACCTGGAGGAGGGGCCCCCGCAGCTCCAGCCCCGGTGGTGCCGTGAGCCCGGCTCCACCAAGTCTAGCCAACATCTGGGACGGATACCAGGAGACACGGCGGCCGGCCTCGCTGGCGCGCTGCGCCACCTTTGTACTTCGCGTTGCAAATTGAAAAGCAAAACAGACATCAAGGATATATTTATATAACTGTCTTCAAGTTGCATTTTTCTACTCCCATCTGCTGCACATGATAAGTTTCAAGCGTTTTCTAATAAAAACGGGGGGAGGGTGCGTGTGGAGCGGCGGGCAGGGCTGGCGCGCACGTGCGTGCCCCCGGAGGAGCGTGCGCCTTGCTCGGTGTGCAGATGATCTTCCGCAGCCTCTGAAGGAGTGAAAACACGCCGCGTCTGGGGGCCTCGCTGCTTCCAGCTGCTCTGACGCTCCGCACGGCGCACGTCTCCAAAAATGTGCATTGAATCACTTTAAGCACAAAGAGGGTCTCTTTCCTACGCCCTCACACTCCCTGCTTGGGTGTGGAGTGTTGGAGGGGAAGCACATATTTTCGTGGAAAGTCTTGGGAGAAAAGAGAAATATGGAGACGTGAGATGGAGGGGAGAGGTGTTCAGAGGGGAGAAGATGGCATCAGATAGAGAGGCCTCCGGCAGATCCAAGATCACTAGGGTTGTCTACATTTAGGTGAATCTGTGAATCCAGACATGACTGCTGATGACCCACGAACAGAGCTGGAAGCCCCATGGGCCAAGTTCAGGGTCGAGCTGGACAGTTCACTTAGCAGACAGGGTTGAACCCCATCTCCTCTTCCATCCCGGTGAACGGGGACTGGAGGGCAGAACAGGACAGACGCAGCCTGTAGCTTTTCTTTCCCGCTGGACTCTGCTTAAACACGAGACGGGAAGGATGAAACCAAGGTAACTACCCTGGCAACTCAGGATTTCCTGAGACACACGCCAAAAAAATGGGTACAAGTAGGGTGTTCCCCATGTCTTGATGAGCTGAACCTTTTTCTCACTCTGTCACTTCAAAGAAGACAGTCCGTGCCACGTATCATCAGAGGACAGGCAGGATGTCAATTATTGATTGTTTCCAAATGCGCATGTCTGCCGGGGACTTTATGTCCAGCTGAAGATGAGGATGAGTGTCTGCCAACCAGGAGAGGCCACGCCCCACACCGACGCTGGACAAACAGCCCACCGGTGACGGGCCGGGTCTGTCTGCAGAGATGACAGCTGACCCCCCGCTGCCGCCAGCAGAACCTGGTGATGAGATCGGGACTGAGATGAGACAGACATGAGGTCAAGCCCGGGCGCTGCCACTGAACTACCAGTGACTTGGACCCGGTACTTAAGCTTTTCATTGTCAATGACCTCACCTGGAAAGGGAACGCACTGACCAGCGTCTCACAGGGTGGCTGGAAGACTCCACGGGTGAACGTGTAAAATGTCAGGCGTGCGCTTTCAGTGGGACTTCATGAATGCTCTAGATTCTCATGATCTTCCATCACCCGGTGGCGTGGGTGCCATGCCTGCTGCCTCAGAGCTCCTGCTCACCAGCCGTGGTCGCGCCTTCCCACTGCCGTCCCAGCCTGGCAGTCCCTTCCGTCGAAGCCCCCGCACACCCGCGGCAGAGCGGTGCGACTTGCCACATCGAGCCGAGTCTCCCAGTCGTCTTGGTCTTACCAGAACCCAGCCTTCACGCTAGCGAGAAGGACGGGGGTGAAGCTGGCTGAGAGCCTATTGCACACCCGACGCTGTGGTGAGTGCTTTTGACTTGACGAGGCTACACTTGTCTTCCAGTGGCCCTACGAGAGGGGCAGCTGGGTCCCCGAGCTCTTTCTCCTTCTGTCCTCCCCCGGCTGCCTGTCTTCCAGTTTGCTTCCTCGTGTAAGAGCCCTTAGCCGGGGACGAACCTGCCATTAGGGTGGATGACAGGCAGAAATGAGGACAAGGATCCGCACGGCCAGGGTCAGTCCTCACCGCGGAAGACACCAAGCCACACCTGGGCACCAAGTTCCGAAACGGAGGGGCTCTTCTCGCCAGGCCGCTGGCACTCCGTCACTAAAATAATGCGCACACAGGCCAGAGCGGCATGGCCGCGTTTCTCTGAGAGGGAACAGAGTTCCATTTCCACGCCTCCCATCGCAGAGTGGAAAGGAAGCCCCCCGAGTTGAAACACGGGCCTCGGTCCCTTTTCCGTCCGAGGGAAAAGCCCACGGAATAAAGAAGTCTGTGGCTTTGCAGGTCCTGGGCAGCCCTGTGTCATGCTGAGGCCCAGTCCCCACGCACAGCTGAGGAGACAGGGCCCCTCTCGGGTCTGCCACAGGGACCCAGCAGAGAACCCCGCAGGAGACCGGTGTCCGTGTCCCTCGGGTTCCCCTCAGCTAAAGAGCTGACTGGCAAACTGTCCCTGCCCAGTGCCAGGCCTCACATTGACACTTCCTGATGGTACACACAGTGCCTCAGTTTCCCCTCCACAGACAAGGATGGCGGTAGCACCGGCTCCGTGGACTTGTTGTGAGGATTAGAGGCCAAACACCGTGGGAGGCACTTAGCGGTGATGTGGGAGCCCACAGTACAGGGGTCCACTTGGTCCTCCCAGGGCTCGAGGAGGACTGTGGAGCCAGGCACTTGCTCTGACCCCAAGGCCGGTGCAGCAAACTCGGGGCAAACACTGACGAAAACCTTACTCACCGCGGTGATGATTTTTAGCCATTCTGTGTATTACTTCAAAAGTGACTTTTGTTTTATGAGAACAAAAACTATGAATGTGGAACAGACCATTGAGACCAGTAAGCCCTGTGACTGCAGTCTGAAAAGATCTAGGTGTATGTGTTTATAAGCATGTGCGTTTAACATATTCGTGTTTGGACACAGACACAGGACATTTCCACGTTTCCTGTCCCAGGTCCCGGCATGTTTTCTGTTCTTTGTAGTTGGGGGAACAGTTATAGTTACATTGAATACTTAACTTACTTTATAACTTAAAAAAATATCTTTTTCCCCAAGGTTGAGCAAACATATTACTATTTTGCCACAAGCATTGGTTGTTTCTCACCGACAAAATTCCCAGTTTTGTTCAACTTCCAAAAGAAAGCTGCGGAGCACTTGGACTTACCTAAACCCTGCCTGTCCCCAGCGGCCAGGAGGAAGCACAAGGCACTTTCTGCTCCAGGGAACAGCGGCCATGTCTCCAGCCCTGAGATGGTCATGGAAAATCACCATGCAGAGGTCAACATTGGATCATCCTCTGTCGCCTGGTGCCTGGGAAGCTAGGGACAAAACCGGGACAGACTAGCTGGCTCCTGCAGCCAGTGAGGAGGGCAGGCGGTTCTGTCGGAGTGTCTGAGTCGAGGGAGCAGCAGAGACAGGACAGCAAGAAGCCGTGTCTGAGAATGAAGTGTCGGAACAGGACGTCACACGGGAAGTGGCCAAGTGGACGAAGAGAGCAGGGGGCAGAAGGGCCAGGACGTGCCCGGCCCTAGCTCAGTCGTGCACTGGCTGGGGACAGAGTGACAGAAACTCTCTGCCCCCTGTCTGTACCTGTAAAGCAGGAATAAAAATCCCCTTCACAGGGTCTCTGTGAGGCTTCAATGAGTCTCTGCCTCACACAACAGGTGTTAACACGTTTTTGCAAGTCAAGTACCAGGACTGCGAGGAGTTGTGGCCAGCATCCACCATGCTAAGATGTAAATGCTGATGTAACAGCTTATGAGAGGACCCCCAACACTCAAGGTTAACCCTAAACCGACCTACTGACTTCATGGTCAAAGCCGGTAGCCCGCCACTCTTGGGTGGGAGTGGGGCCAGAACAAGCCAATGCCACTTTGCTGCAATGCCTGGGTCCCCTCAGGACCCTAAAATGTTCAGTCCAGGGAAAAGATGCTCCCTGACATGCTTGCTCGGCTCTGGGGCAAGACCTCAGGCCCAGCCCCAAGGCCACTCTGGCCCTTCCCCGGAGGCACAAGAGCGGGGCCCCTGCAGGGTCCCTCCTCGGAGACACCTTTGCATTCCCACGAGGTGGCCTGGAATTCCTTCCTGGGCTCCCAGAAGACAAGGAGAGCTGCCACTCATCTGGCTTGGAAGCCATGAAGGCCCCGCCCCCGGGCCCACCCAACACCTTTTCTCAGAAGGAGAAGAGGCAGCAGCAAGTCCTGGTGCATCAGGACAGGACAGAGAAGCCCCCAGGTCTGCGGAGTGAGGCCCAGACCCAGCAGGCTGCCCTCCGTGGCCAGAGCTTGCCTGCACAGCCCACGCTGGTGGCCGAGCCCTCAGCCACGTGTTCAAACATCTTGTGCCTTTCCCTGACATCGTACCCCCAGGCCCAGCCTGCTCAGCTCTGCGGGGAGTGGGGGCTGATGGGGGGCGGGGGCCAGCAGAGAGAGCAAGCAGACGCCACCGCATCCCACACACAGTCTCTTTCTCAAACTCTGCTCAGAGGCCGGTGTTCCTTCCACTTGGGGGCCGTTTCCCCCAATCCACTGCGTGAGCGTCTTCATCCACTTAAGAAGCACTTGCCGAGGTCTGTCCACGCATCCATCACTAGCACGCCCAACTCAGAATGTGAATGTAAGTGAAAGGTGGTCACTAACCAGTGTGGAAAGGAGGAGCCACATGAAAATAATTATTTTTGATACAGCGTGACCCTGGGAAAACAGAGCTGCCACAGGCTAGGGGAGGGGCAGTCCCCAGTCATCCGGACGAGGGCATCAGGAAAGCCAGGCGTGCGCTGTCCTGACTTTGGGAGAAAGCTTATGAGTGGGAAAGGTGTTTCCTACAGGGTTTCCGACAGAGGTGATCGCCAGTGTTATGTGACCCCAACTGATGCCTTCGAGGCCATTTAAATGATTTTCTCGCTGCTGAGTGTTATTCGTCCTTTAAAGGGGCTTCCGTCCTCACAGGAAAGAAGAGAAGGCAAGGAGGCAGGAAATCAGAAGCAGGGAAGGAGAGGAGCAGGAGACTGCTCTGCTGTCGTCAGAGGGGTCAGAGGGCACAGAAATGTGGGAGGGGCATTGCTGAAGTACAAGTGAGAGAGAAAAATCAATGTCAAGAATCTAACCAGGTAGTTCTTCAGGCCAGTTAATGGCCAAGATGAGAGGGAGGGAGTCAGGGAGGGAGGGGGAGGGAGGGAAACTGTGACTCACATGAGGACCTGCTTCCAAAATGTGTCTACTTATCCCATTTTGCAGCCACATGAGGTTCTAAACGGCATTTTTTCCAAAGCTGCCAGAGTGGTAAGGAGTCTAAAACACAAGCTGGGGGGACCCGATGCATTCAGGATGGAGAAGACAGCGCCAGGGAGGCGTGATGGCCGCCGTCAACCTCTGCCAAAGAAGCTCCCAACAAACATGTCGCCCAACAGTGAGGCCAGGTCTTGGGAGCAAATGCCTCAGGGGGGAAGGAGGGCATCAAAATGCGGTGGGGTCATCCGCCTCGGAAGGGACTTTTATGTCAGGGAAAGTTGACCTGCAGCTCGAAGATCACTTTCACCTCTTAACCCTGTAATTCTCAGGGAGCCATTTACCCAGAAACATCGCTGCCTCAGTTTTCACCAGTGCTGGGTCCAGATGACGGACTTCGCTCATCTGTGAAGGAGAGTCTCAGGGAGCTGCAGGCCCCTGGGGACGGAGCTCGCACTGCCCTCAAGCACCCCATGATGACAGGGGCGTCTGCTCCCACCTCATTAACACCCCGTGAATGTTTGGAAATCCCTAAAACGCATTGGCTTGATTGAGGGTCTGTCTCCCCTCCACCTCCAGATTTCTACAGACCCATAGCTCAAACGAATCTCACTCCAGCTGCCCACCTATCACTCCGACCACGTCTCCAGCCTTGGTGAAAGTGTCACACATCCCGCACCGAGGACCAAGTGCTCACCCTAGAAGAACAATCGCCCACTGCAGGGATAAAGCAATGCCATTCCTATGAAATCTGTAAACTCAAAACAGGGACACAGAACTGGTGGTTGCCAATAACTTTAACTTCATTTATCTATATTTGGCAAAAGATGTGCTGCAGCTGGAGATGAAGTGCTGAGCTAAATGGCCGCGCAGACGTGCGTTCCAAAACAACGATTACTGAGCCGTGCCGCCTCGAGTCGGCCTTCACTTTTATTTGTCCCGCTGAAGGCAGCACCCCGACCGGAGTGCGGAGTGGACGGCATCGCCTGCTCACGCCGCAGCTGCTCCTGAGGGCACCGTCACCGCCACCTCGTCCATGAAGGTGCGTCCAGGTCCCTCGTGTGGTCACCTTACCTCAGCCAGGGAGGTAGCCTGCCACCCAACACACTTCTCTTTTGTCCATAATGGGAAGAAGCTATTCTTGTTTTCAAGTTGAACGTGTTTTATCACACACTGGGCACAGCTCCGAGGGTGCCTCTTTTTTATCAGTGGAGATATTGATAATTATAATTGGCAGGCTGAGGACAAGGGCTATAAATATCTCATCAGCTGCCACAGAGATGTGGGGGGCAGGGGGGAGGTGGCAACTGACTCCTCCGAAAGGGGCTGAGGGAGGAAGATCCTCACGGCCACGGCCTGCCAGCCAACATCTGTTTCTTATAGTGGGCGATGATTTTCATGGAATCATAGAAATTACAGATAAAAAGACCTATTGGGTCACACAGCACAGTTCTCTGCCAGGGCAGAATCGCTCTCTACGAGAGAGAGACTGTCCCGAGCCTCCTAAAAAAGCCGTGATGTTCACAAACGGCCTCCCAACAGAGGGTAGCTCTAAGTGGACTCCAGAGGTAAAGGAGTTGAAAATTATTAAAAACCTAACTCTGGGCAACAATAGCCTTTTATTTGTTTATAAAACATGGCAAGATGGAATGTCAGCCATTTATAGAGCCTCAGACGAATTCCACCAGGAATGTTCAAACTTGATTCAGAAGAAACTTGGATTTTTTTTTTGTTTAAAAAAAAAAAAAAGGACCGCAGGGCTGGCCAAGAAGTTATCAAAGTTACATTTTAATCTTGTTCTAAAAGTATTTCCAAAAGTTGAATTTGGGATTAAACACACTGTGTGTGTGTGTGTGTGTGTGTGTGTGTGTGTGAACGTCATTTGGTTTTCTCCTGCAAGGACAATCTCGCTCATCTTTGACTCACTAAGTACATTAACTTCTATTTTTGAAGCGAACTTTCTGTCTGCTGTGCCTAACACTGCCTTTGCTCTGAAACTTGTCTCGCCAGCTCCCCCTTATCTGTCCTGGATATCAACGCCGTGGGAGACACACCTGCCTTTGTGCTGACTCCATTTCTAATTCAGATACATGCTCTTCTCTTTGGTGGAAACTCTCCTTCGGAAATTCGCCCACGTTTAGCCGACAGCCTAAGCTTCCTCATCGGTAGGCGGCAATACGACATTTCCTCTGAGGGGGTGCTGCCTTGGGAGGGCCCCACTCTTGGAGGAGGCACCTGGATGACCTCTTTGATGGTTTGGATTGGTTCAGTACCTGATTCTGTGAGGTTTCTTATGAACACTTTGTCCTAACAAACCACATGGCCCTCCAAGGACCACTCTAAGCAGCGGGGCACGATCGTCACTTCTCCCCCCGCAGAAACCGCCGCAGGCTCTTCTGTGAGTGGGCTGGCCCTCTGGTGTGACCCAGCCACCTATTCTCCCTCTGGACCACCGAGAAGCTCTGTTGGCTGCTTCTCAGAAACTCTGTGCAAAGTGCCACCACATTCAACTTCCAAAGGCATTTCCCAACCCAGATCAACGTGGTCCCGGTGCGTGTTCCAGCGGGAGGTTGTGTGTAGCCCACAGCAGACCCCACTGGCCTCTGAGGCGGCATTACACAGGAGCGCTGTCCTGCTCCCTTCTCTCCCTGCAGAGAAGGCCGTCCACCCCGGAGAGTTCTGGAACATGCCTTCCTGTTCGTTCCCAACGTCCTTGGCTTGCAAATAGCGTTTCCGGGCTCTTTCCTGGTGTTTCCTCATCCCTGATTTTCAGGATGGAAACTTCAATTTATTCGCCTTCCAACAGCAAACTATCACAAAGATGCCAAATGACGCTGACCTATGCACAGAACCGAGCCCTGGCCAAGCACTAGAGCCTGAAACTGGGTCCCTTTGCCAACTGCCTTCTCTGGTTATTTCACTCTTTGCCTTGTCCTGTTGTGTCCATGCCATTTTGCTAATTAACTTTGAGTGTCCCAAAGGCAAGTGCCACGTCCAATTCATTGCACAGCGTCCCTGCGAAGCCAACGGCTAGCCCCGTTCTGGAAAACACTCACCACACAGTCGAGGGTGGTTCTGCCCTGATCCCGCCACACGCCCACCATTGACCTTCTAGGTTCTGAGCAACAGTGACCGAGCAGCCGCTCACCGCTGAGGGGCCGCTGGAGGCCAATCCCCCATCTCATCAGCACCACTGCCTAAATGACAGGGAAGACCAGCCACCAACAAAGGAACAGGCCTGAGAACGTGCCGTTCCAGGGAGTGGCAGCCCCTCGTGTTGCGCAGACTCGGAGGAACGGGGTGGCCTTTACCTGGTGAGCCATGCTGCTTGGCCCTTTGGGGACCATCACTGAACACCTCAAGGCCCCAGTACCTTCATCTCCATAATGAGACGGGTGAAGAGCTGATAGCCAAGGGTCCTGTTAGGTCTGGCGTTCTTTGACTATGTTCCTGTCAACAATCACTAAACATTGATTGATTGATTGATTGATTGATTGATTGGCTCGGACGAGCTGAAAAGCGAAGGTGCACCGTTCAGCTCATTTCCATAAACACACTTTACACCGGGCGCCTTGCCGGGTGCTGCAGGGCCGCTGTGAGGATGGCAACACCTCTATCTCCCAAAACTGGGGCCCCTTCTCTGCACCACACTGTAAGTTATCTTCCAGCTCAGTAAAGCCAGGGGCTGGGGAAAGCGGCGCTGTCTCACAACGACACGAACCGCGAGAGTCTGCGACGAGCTTGTCACGTGGGAGCCCTGCCCGGGTTGGGCAGGTCTCACTTCTGTCATCTAGGACAGAGACCTCCTGCAGGACACCACCCTTCTTGCTGCTCCCCCACGCCCATCAGGGCGGTGCACAAGCTCCGCCCTCCCTTGGGGAAGCTGTCCTCCGTGGCTTCTCCGGGAACCACTACTGACCCATGGATGTCCACTGTCCCCCTGGCCTCCTGTTAGCTCCAGTCCTTCTCTGCTCTGTGCCCCCATTGCCCTGGCACCAACCTCCAGGCCGGGACATGGCCCCTCCCTGGGGACATGCATGATGGGTCTCTCTCATTCTCCACCTGTACCCACTGTGTGCTGACCAGGACCAATGCCCCACTTGTCCCCAGTCTCCAGGACATGTCAAGTCGCTGTAACAGTTCAAAGCGCTGACTCTGGATTCAAAGAAACGAAGTTAGAGCCCTGCCTCTGCTGCTCATTAACTACATAGTCTTGGACGAGTTATTCAGCCATTATTTTCAAGAGCAATTAATGCTTTATCTAGAATATCTCCTCACTAAAAATCGTTCAGTAGAAAACAATGCCGAACCAGAGCCATGTCCTCATTAGGGCCTCCGTACACCTTGGGGGCTCGAGTCAGAGTGATTCGAGGTTGGCTCTGGCTAAGAGCCCGTCTCATCGGGCTTCCCTTGCTCTCGTCACTGTCGACCCGGGGTGGCTGACCTGGCCCCAGGCCCCCAGCCTAGAAGAAGCCCTCACATCCTGTCCATGCAGTGCCCTTTCACCTGTAGTGGTTCATTCTCCCAACACGAAGTGTGACCCCCGCACCGCCTACAGCACCACAGGGACCCCACAGAGCGGACAACGGTGCCCCACTCACCCTACGTTTGTTCCAGGAAGAAAATATCTCAAGGGCTTTTCCTGGGGCATGAACGTGGCTCAGCCTCCTGCAGGCAATTAAGTGGCTTGGTCTTCTCGGCTCTGACGTCACCGCAAATGTACGAGTGCTGGCCCAAGGCTTAATGCGTTGCAGCCTGCATACATTCTCAGCTTTTGCTCGGGCTGCAGCTCCCTGCTAACAGAAAACAGGCACGGGCCAGATGAGAGCAGTTTTCCCACGTGGCTCCTTCACTTCATTCTCCGTCGTTAAGTGCTGGCCTCGCCTCTCACCTCCTGCGACCGCGGGACCCGGGGAGCATCGTCGCGTGCACGGACCCCACAGGAAATGATGTGCATTCTCCACATTCCTCGCAGGACGAAGGGGCCTCCCTGTTTCTGCCCCATGCTGTGCAGATGCGGGACAGGACATGGAGAGCCACAGCGGGGAGGGCGCAGACCATTACACGTGCCTGTGTTGCTGGGGGTCGGACACCCTGGACATCGGGCAAATTAGAGCTGAGCACTGACTGCGTGTCGGGAAATGTGCTCCAGGCTGGATTTATGGCTGCGAACAGGACAGCCCTGCGCCGGCCCTGACAGGCTCAGAGCTGGGGGACAGACACAATCACTGGCATTGCCGCCAGGCTCCATGCACTAAGGTCAAGGGCACGGTGGGGCCAGACTCAGTCCGAGGGGTCAATAAAGGCCGCCCTAGAAAGTGGGATTCTAGTTGGAATCGGAAGCGTGAACGAGAGTGAGCTTGGTGAAAGGCAGTCTGGAGAGCGCTGCAGGCTGAGCCGGAAGGCCGCAGCTGACCCGCAGCCGTGGGAGCAAGCTGGGCACAGGAACGAGAGCGGGCTGAGGGCGAGGCGGACACACAGGCACACACGGGGCCCCGCAGGCCATGCTGATGTTGTTTTAATTTGTCCGGTGAGGCCAGGGAAGCCACCACCGGTCGAAGGAAGAGGGTGAGGACACCTGATCTATCTTCTGAAAGATGACTTCGGCCCTGTGGAGAACGAACCAGAGGGAGGGAAGGCTGATGAGGCCCGGACAGAAGCCTGCGCTGCCAGCATGCACCGCACTGCCAGTCCGCCGCAGGCTGAAGGTGGACAGAAGCCAACGCCATCACTGGTGGAGGGACAGCCCAAGTGGGACACCCCCACGTGACGGATGGCGGCTCAGACGGAAGAAGAAAGGAGAGGCGACAGGTGCTGTGACACAGGTCCTGGGAATCACCGTTCGCGGTGAAAGAAGCCAACGCAAAAGGCCACATGTCGTGGAATTCCACCTCCATGAAATATCCAGAACAGGCAAATCCATCAAGACAGGAAGCAGATTTGTCGTCACCAGGGCCTGGGGAAGGAGGGGTGGGGAATGACTCCCTAATACGTCTGGGTTTTTCCTTCGGGGTGATGAACCATCAGAGCCCTCAATAACGGCAGCCATTGTAGGCCACCGTGAACGTACACGACACTTCCGATGTCTGTGCAAAGGCAGCTGCGGCACCCCACTCCCCAGGGCGAACCATCTACGCCCGCAACGGGGTCGCGGGGGTCTGTCCCTGCCCTCCCCCACGCTTGGACGTCCAGGTCGGCTACAGCACCAGTGTCGCTGCAATAACAACCTCTTACTGGACGTAGCGCTGTGGAGTTACAGAGCACGCTCACGTCTGGCACCGCGTTTCTGCTCCTCTGCCATCCCGGAACTAGGGACCCCCGACTCCACCTTACAGACAAGCAAATTGGGTTCAGGAAGGTTAATTAGCTCGCTGCCAACCCCGCTGTGAACAATATCACACCAAAACTGGGATACAAGTCTCTCGCCCACACGTGCGGTGTTCAGTCTGCAACAGCATCACTTCCAGCCTGGAAAGAAGGCCTCTGCGTCTCTGCCCCACGCCTGCCCCCAAAGCCTGAAAACTCCGCCTCCCGTCAGTCAGAAGGACAGAGTGGCCCACATCAGGCACAAAAAGCTGCCGCTTTGGCTGACAAATCACTCAGCATTTGACCTTACGTTCCACTGGGCACTTAGTTGGAAAACATCACAGATATTTTCCAATTATTTCCTTTGTAAGTTCTCCAAGCTAGAAGCAAATCTCCCTGAGTTCATGATTAGAGATTGTACGTGTGATTGTGTGTGTGTGTGTGTTCTGGTCCCCTTAATCCCAAAAATATCTGTCCTGTTGCTAAATACCTCACACACTATGATAAATACTTGTTCCAGTGAAAGAAAAATTAATGTGAATTCACTTACATTTCACAAATAACACTTGTACAGGCACGTCACACTTTGCAGAGCACCAAATGGCCTGAACTCCAGAATGAACGAGGGTAAGCTGGCCACCACCCTCAGGAAATGTCTGATTCACCCAGGAAAATATTCACCTCCACACCGACGACACAGAGGAGCAGGTGGAAGCCAGTGCTCGCTGCCCGGGGAAGAGCCTGGGAAGGGCTTATCGTGGGAAGGGCTATGGTGGCCAATGTCTTTGTTGTCACTGCAGCTAATGACATGGCAAGCCTTGCTGGGGAGAGAGCAGGCACAGGTGGGAAACGAGCCTGGTGAACTCAGTTGGGGTCAATGGCGAAGATGAAGGCCAGCAAATGAGGTGCTGTCCCGAAGGTAACAGACGAACAGGAGAGGCCCTGGAGGCTCGGCAGTGGGGACACAGTCAAGGTTGCTTTTTAGGATTCTCTTCCCAATGAAGCCAGCCAAACCAATGGCCAAGCGTTAACTAAGCCAGCACTGCAGACGTTCTGGCTGCAACCCAAACTCGCGTGATTCTTCCAGGGCCCGGGTGTCCTTGGGCACTCGCCGGAGGATGAGGACAGAGCTTTGCCCAGGCCTGCGTCCCACGGGTGGCTCACTGAGGGCCCGCATGACAAATGAAAGTTTCTCCTTTTTATTCTTCGCACTAGTGGGTCAGGACCTAAAATTAAACAAATGAGGCAATTCCTGTTAAAGTGTGCTATAGGCTGGGAAACACCGTACAGAAGCGAGGATCCCTTATTGGAAAAGCAAGTCCCTTATACACAGAAAAAAGTATCACACTCGCCCTAAGAAAACCTGGGCCCCCCATTCAGGAATGTGAGTATCTGTAGGGCTCTGATTCAACAAAGCTGGCGGGCGGAAAGAAGGACAATCTCCAGCAGGAGGGCCTCAAAGTCTGGTTTCTGAGAAAACACCCCCAGACTATCCCAATGGGAACTGCTGATTTGGAGCAGTATTTCTTAAACTCAAGTTGGCACCAGAGTCTCCTAGTGGGTCATTCAAAGAGACCTGGGCCCCACCCTCCACGTTCCTGACTCAGGAGGCCCGAGTGGGGCCGCCGGGCAAAGACGGCACGCTGAGTGACTCAAACAACAGAAATTAATTGTCTGGGTTCTGGAGGCCAGACCCCCAAGGTCAAGGTGCCGGCAGAGCTAGTTCCTTCTGATGCTGCGGGGGAGAACCTGCCCGGGGCCCCTCTCCGGCTGCCGGGGCAGCACTGGCAGCTCCGTCGTTCTGTGGTTTGGAGAAGCATCACCTCGTTCCCGTCTTCATCTCGGGCATTTTCCCTGCATGTCTGTGCCCAAACACCCCCTTTTTATAAGGACTCTAGCCAGACTGAGTTAGGGGCCCAGCCTGGTCACCGTGGCCCCATCTCAATCCACTACATCTGTAATGACCCTTCTTCTAAATAAGGCCACGTTCTGAGGTGCTGGGGGGTTAGGACCCCAACACTTGAATTTTGGAGGGACGCAACCCATAACAGCACCCTCTCCCTGCACATCCTCGCTGCCCCCACATCTGAACGAGGCCAGCCTACAGTGCTCCCGAGTGAGCCCCAGCACATAACTCTTTCTTCTCGCCCTATTCAGCTCCCTCGAAACCCATATTTCTCTGCCGCTGTGTCTTCCCTCCAGGATTCCGGCAGGTCCTCTGGACACAAAGCCCTGGGCCTGCGTAGCAGGTCTTCCGGGAGCAGCAGCCTGGTCAGTGCCGTCGCGCGCAGGCGGCACTCACCGGCCCAGTGGCGTGTTGTCCCGCCGAGCCCTTCTCCCTCCCAGGACCCCAGCGACCCCCAAAGAGCCACCGCCTCCTGGTGCAGACACAGAGCGGGAGAGCTGCGGTTTCCATGGCTAACATTTCCGCCTCAAGCGGCACCAGCAGCAACCGAACTGCAGACGCCCTGGTGCGCGCACTTCATTCATTAGCTCCTATTGTGTCCGGCCGGCGCGTGGAACCACATTGTGTTTCTGCTAACAAAAGAAAAGGAAAGAAAAAAAAGAAAGAAGAAGAGGCAAATAAAAGAGGAAAGCGGAGGCAGGCACACATGCAGCGCTGTGTTGCCACGTGAGATGCTGCAGCTTCGCTGCGAGGCTGAGAGCATTCTAGACGGAACGGGCCGTCGGCCCAGCTCTGGCCCCGTCTCGAGTGGTGAGATGTAAAGTGAGAAATCCTAATTTCGGTGGCACAGTCGCACCGCATCAGAGCCGGGACTCCCAGCTAGCCGCGTCCCAGTGTTTGTGCGCCGGAGGCAACTGCTCACTTGTCTACCGTGCTGTGCTGTCGGCGCCGGCACAGGCTCGGCAGCCCCCGCGGCCGTGCGGCGTCTTCCGTGAGCGTGTGGGAGCCTTTCCGGGACGAACCGATGAGGAGTGTGTGCCTGTGCAGAATCCTGGGACTTGTAGCTCAGGCTTCTGTTTTTCAGGATGACAATGTTTTGTTTGTTTTTAAGCTGGAAATGCTTCCCTGCTGTTCGCTGGGTTTCAGCATTTTCTTTCTCTTTCCTTCTCTCCACCACGATCCCGGGGCCATGCTAACATCAGACTGTGCATCTGGGCAAAGGATATCATTAATCATAACAAAAAATGCAAAAAAAAAAAAAGTGGGATTTTGGTTTGGTTTTGTTGGGTTTTTTTTTTTTTTGCATTCCAGCGTTTATTTGTGAAAGGATTCTGGTTTTGTAATTTCTGGCTTTGGGAAATGGGAAATGGTGAGACCTAAAAGCAGGAGTCCTGGGCCGGCAGGCGCCTGCTTCCTGGACCCACAGCGCTGAGTGCCAAGCGGAAGTGCCCCAGGACGGGTTAGGTCCCTCCCACCTCCTCTTCAAAACCGGCCCCTCTCCATGAATCCCATGAGTCACAAAGGCTGGCCTGGGGCCTCTTCATCCCCTGCCTCAGTTTAACCTGCCCTCTCTCTCCCCCCAACTCTCTCATTATCACACCCCTCCCTCCTTTCCACGGGCTCCCCCCGCCCCCAGGACCAGACTTTCCCACTTCATGCCCAGCCCCCCACCCAAGCAGAAAAGCTTTTACGTTTACCTTTTGAGGACCGAGCACAGGTGACCAGATTCAGCTCTCAAGATGGTTATTTCGAAGAGAATGGATGCAGAGTTATCATTACCTAAATAACTTCTACAAATGATTTTGACTCACTAGACCAGATTTTATCAAAACCCAGTTAGGCTTTGGTTTTTTACAAATCATTTATCCATGGGCTACTTCCAAAAACCACGTGTAGCGATCGAGTGCTAGCGTGACACCCACATGGTCACACCAATGCGTCCCTTTCAAACTGCTGGGCTGACGAGGGTGCTCATTCAGCACACACATTAATAGCCAACTCTCTATTGTCCGGTTGCATAGGATCCCTTGTAAATGTTTCAGTTTCCAGTTCCTCATTCTGGGCTTTTTCTACATGTACTCTGTGCAGACTGAGGAATTTAATAAATTTTAATTTTATTCAAAGTCCAAACTTAAGGTACTGTTCAGTCTACGATGAAGATCGTGTATAAAGCATAATTCGTAATGCTTTCTAAGCTGCATTATTACCCGGGGTTGTTATTGAATAAGCTACTTCTTTGGCTGAATTCACACTCTGGGGAAGGAAATGAGCTTTGATGTGCAGGAGAGACACTGGGTGTGGGGTGTCCCCAGCCCCCCCACCTGACCTGCCATGCCTTTGAGTGGAGGGCGTCATCACGAAGTTATTCCGGACCTAGTGTGATCTGGGTGTGGTGCTGGTACCCAAATGTCTTCTGGGCACTTCTGTCCGTTCGCGCTTCCCGTGTGTCCACTGAGAGGCACGGAAGAGAGTGGACGTGCTGAGAAAAGTGGACAGCGGTCCTTGCAGCACAAGGGCCTCTCCGAGTACCAGCGGGGCGGCCCTCTCCTGGGCTTCCTGTGTGCACACAGGAGCCCCGCAGGCAGCCTCCGACGGCCCTGTGGCCACCTTGGGCTGACAGTCAGGAGGCTGGGTGATCATCCAGCCCAGCGTAGTGGTTGCATTCCCCTCCCCCATCCTTCTCTGCCTGGGTAATAAACAATACAAGGATACTCACTACGTTCCTTCTTGTTAATAAAAACATACTTGCAGGTTCCAGGACACTAAATGTTGGGAAACCCTCTAATTTCCCCAGGTCCAGTTTCTCCGGGAAGAGCTATTTACCTAACCCTTCAGGCCTCTTCCTTTCCACCAGGCAGTGCCCCACCCCCACCCCACACCTGCCACACACACTCCTGCCAAGGGTTTTACTCTTTTTTCCCCCCAAAACTAATGTAAACAGTTTTCAAATAAACAGAATTCTTCCAGGTTAACCGTTCCACATTTGTACTTCCGAGTGTGGGGGCGCAGGCCCCATGAAAGCCACACAGCAGCCGCGGGCAGGGGCAGGGCTTCCCCTCCCATCCTTTGCCCCCCGCACAGGCCCTGCCGAGCCCTGGGGGGGCGCTCCGAGCTCGCCCGTTGCTTTCCTGGACTTGGGCTCTCCCCCTCGTTGGCCTGCATTCCCGCTGCACAAACAGTTGCATTTAAGAATAGAGCGAAATTCCTGCCTGGGTCTGCCACACCAAACTTCTGGCAGGGATGCACTCCGGGGACAGCTTTTTAAAGCGTGTCTGCAAACGGCACCCAGACTAAAGGCGTCTGCGGAGCCTGGCGGGGCGTGGCCCAGGTCGGGAGGCCCGCAGCCAGCGCCGCACACACACACACACACACAGGAGGTCTAGACGGCGGCCCTTCTAATTCTGGAGGCGCAGGCAGCGCGTGCCCCCGCACGTGGCACCGCGGTCGCCCATCTATTGTGGACGCATTAGGTAAGGGCGATATATTTGTGAATTCAAAACGGCTTAGTCATGCCGTAAAGTCAGAGTTAAAAAGCCACCCAAGACGCATTCACATTGTTTCGCCTTTTAAGCTACGGGTGTTGAGAGCGTGTCCATGGATGAAATAGGTTTCCACAAAGCGAGAAGAGTCTCCGCATTTAATTAGCAAACGACGACACGGCTGTCGTTCAGCAGTCTGTCTGCACAGGCAGGCGAGATGAGGCCGCATCCCTCCGCGCGCTGGGCTTCTGCGCTCCGCCCTCTCGCGGGCAAGGCCCTGCGTGTGGGTCAGATGCAGGCCCTTTCTGCCGTGCCCCGGCATCCGCTTCCCGTCGCATGGTGGGTGGGACTTAAACGCGGGTGAGCAGCGGAAAGGCTTTCCTCCCACACGCGTGCTCACGGCGGCCGCCCATATGTTTACTCTTCCTAGTTTGGGGCGAGAGCGGCTGAAGATGGTGCTTGGTGCTGGCCGGGTTCTGCAGATTTTTTTTTTAATCGATCCAACAGATATCTTCTTGGGGTTGCACGACGTTCCTGCAGGTAGGAAGAGGGGCGACTTACGATTTCACACAAGACAGGAACCTTTGCAAACAGACATATGAGTGTAGAGTGGAGGGTCACACGGCCCATAGAGTGGGGGCTGTAAAGGAGGCGGTGTCGGCGGAAGCCAGGCGCTTCCACGGGATGGCGAGGAGAACACCCCAAGGACCCACGTGTGGAGATGGTGGCGTGGCAAGATGGTTTACTTGTGGGGAAGGCTATCCCTATGTCCCCTCTCTGTCCCTTCTGCCGTGGGAAATCAGGGCCAGAAACAGAGGCAATGCCCAGAGATCCTGTGCCGTATTAAAGCTTAGTCCCACACAGTCTCTCCACGGTCTCCAAGGTGGGGGCGGGGCGGGGGTGTGAGAGAAAACACTTGAATGTGCAGAGTGAGTGGGCAACTGGGTGGATAGGAGACAGAGAGAGACAAAGAGAGCCTCTTTGTTCCCCTGGGATTATATTAGCGTGGGTTTGGGATGGACCAGGTGCTTTTTCAAAAGGACCAATCAACTTCCCCAGCTTTTGCATTCTTTTTGATGGGCCCACCCCCTCGTTAGACTGAGGGACCTCCATGGTCCAGGACCTCCCCCTGCGCCCCCAACAATCCGGTACTGGAGGGGGAGGGGAGGAAGGAGTGCTGATTCCCCCCAGGAGCACCTGTGGTCCCTGGGGTGTGAAGCTGCAACTCCCTGGGGAGGCAGACGGGCTCCTGCCCCCGGTTTATTAAGCTCCATGTCTAGTTCCCTTTGTTTCCCTTTGTCTATTAATAATTAGTTAACTCCCTCTGGTGACAGAGCTATATAACTATATATTTTAAATGACAAGAAAATTCTTATGACATAACGATAGAAAAATATAGACTATTCTGTAAATATACACAGTTGAGATTATATCACATATAAAGATTTATATAATTTTTATACAGGGTCCAGCATAAGTAAGGCCTGCTTGAGTGTGGTTGGTAGGGTAATAATGTGGGTATAATAATTTATAGCTATAATTTGAACATTTCACCTAAAATGCCATATGGTGTTCATGAGTGTGATATTGTTGTTACAGAATTACTTGCTTAAGATTTTGTAATAAAAGATTTTATAATAAAAAAGAGGGCACTTTTTGTGCCAGACCCTGTGTCTGAGACCATATATATGTGGGTGTATCCATCTATCTACATATTTAAACAGTGATTTTATCTAGTGGGAAGGTCAGGCTGATTGTTACTTTTAAATAAGTTTAAAAGTAAATTCATATGAACTAACACTTATTTTTGGTTTCTGAATTTTTACAAGGACCTCTTATTTTTCTGAGTAAAAATATCCTGTAAAGTATCACATTTCGAATAAAAATATGTTTATTTCTGCAGTCCCATTAGCAATAAAGCAAAGTTGCTTAGTAGCCTAATTGTGAGGGTATTTTCATCTTCGGTAATTCCAAATAACCATCTGCATTGTAACAGAGTCCGGGAGATTTCCCAAGAGGCCTAGGAAGCCCTGTCTTCCCCGTGACTTACGATGACTTTGAAAATTACACCACCAGTTGCTGTGAAATTTTTCCTTCTTCACCCTTCTACCAAATATGGGTATAAGCAGCCACTATAAATAAATGAAGACTATATTTTCCTGTTGTCACCAAGGTTACTTGAAAAGTAAGAGGCTAGGTCAATTCAACACATAAAACATGCTTCTCGACGACCCTCCAGAGCCCCGCACCTGGCGAAGCGCAGGCACAAAGACACAAAAGCAGGGGCCCTCCGGGCGGTCTCAGGGCCCCGTGCTGCCTCGCACTGTGCTGCGTTTCCGCAGAAGGCAGACGCTTCTCCCTCAGGAGCCGGACAGACTAGCTAGTTACACGAGCGGACATTCCCTGACTCAACAAGCAAGGCTCCTGTGGCTGGCCGGCTCTGGGCCCCAGGAAGCGACCCAAATCAAACAATCCCCAAATCCTTGGCCTGTGGGTATGTGTGTGGTGTTTTGCTCTTCATTCTTGGGAAAGAGTACCCCATGAAAAGTGTGTGATAGAAAATATCCCACGTCTGTCCCCGTCGGACCTGCCCTGACCCCCCTTTGTCGGAGTCCACGACAGCCAAGGTCGGGCCCCTGCCCTCCTCCCTGTGCATCTGGGTTAGCTCGCCATCCCGTCCGCTGGAAGCGAGGAAACTAGTGCAGGGAGAGAGCAGTGAGCACGCTGTAACTTCTACAACACGCCAACGGCAATACTGTGACAGTTCGACCCTGGAATTCGCAGCCTCCAAGCCCTCCAGTGTGTGGAGAACAAGACCCGTGTTCCCAACGCTCATGGCGACCCAGGGCCCTGAGCAAGCGCCCTAGACACGCAATAATTATGTGTCGAACAAAGAAACAAAAGATGCTGGAATGTGTGAATGAATGAGAGCAGATAGTATTTGAGGAAATCCAGGGAGTTTTTAAAAATCTGTTTTTCAACAACCCTCTTTATATACGTCCTGTGAACCGCAGTAGGCAATCAGGAAATCTCTAACGGACCCCTGGATGCAGCACACCCATAGGGTCTTATATCCAAAGAAACCCTTTAAAAATCTAAGGACCTTTCCCCAAATACATTTTACTGAAGAAAATGGAGTACAGCCCTTGGAGCATCGTTAGAAGATTCCAAATGTAAGTGCGGGTTCCTGAGAACCCGAGTGCACCCTGACCGACGCACCGTTCCCACACGTGCCTCCCCGAACAACGCGGCCCAGTGACTTCCACATTCAGCATGGAAGTTGTCACGATGCGTGAAAAGACAGAACACGTGAGGAATCTGGTGTCCTCTAAATTCTTCCTTTCGAAAGTAGCAAAAATTAAATAGCAAGAGCTAGCACAGCTTGGCTGTGTAGCAAGTAAGCATTAAAGCAAGTGACCATCAACCAAGTTCTGAGTACGTTTTTCACTGTAACGGGAGGCATTTTAATGTTATCGCCCCATCCAAACACTCCAGTGTAGGAAAAGATAAGCTACACACGTCCTAGAATCAGATGGGTTTATGCAGATCCCAACTCCGTGATGGAAAAGCACGTTCCTCGCTGTCTCTCGTTTTAAAAGCGCATTACCACTCTGATAAAAATAACAATTGCTGATGCAAAAATGTATGGAAAATGCAAAAAAGTAAAAAAGGCAGAAAAATTGCCTGTTACCTTAGCTCTTTTCTTTTAATTCCACACGGGGGTCATACTGTATATAATTTTGCATTTAGTTTATCTTTAAATTTAACACTCTCTCTTTAGCATGTCCCATTAAGAGTCAATATTCTTTAAGGACGTAAATTACAACAATTTAACTGTCCCCTCTACTCCTGGTCACTAGGTGGTCACCAGGGAAGGAGGGAGGCAGGGAAGAAGGAAGGAGGAAAAAGAAACCTAGAATTAAAATTAACATCTTATACAAAATTAACTCAAAATGGATAAATGAATGATAGACTTAAATGTAAAACGTAAAACTATAAAAATTTTAGAAAAAAATAGGAGAAAAAAATTTCAGAATCTCAGGGTAGGCAAGGAGTTTTGAGACGTGACTCCAAACACACATCCATAAAAGGAAAAATAAATATGTTCAGTTTCATCATAATTAAAACTTTTACTCTGCAAAAGACTTAAAGAAATGAAAATACAAGCTATAGGCAGGATAAGATATTTGAAAATCACATAATCAACAAAGGACTACTCTCTAGAATATAAACAACTCTCAAAACTTAAGAGTAAAGAAACAATCTAATTAGAAGACGTATAAAAGACATTTCAGTGAAGAAGATACACAGATGGCAAAGACATGCAAAGCTATTCGACAGCATTCTCCATTGGGAGATGCAGAACAAAACCACTCATCAGAATGGCTAGAACTTTCTAGAAGTGACAGCATCGGTACTGGTACAGATGTGGAGAAACTGTCTTTCCTGCATTGCTGGTGGCAAAGTGAAACAGCACAGACACTCGGGAAAAGTTTGCAATTCCTTAAAAAACTAAACATGCAACCACCATGCGACCAGAAACTGCATCCCTGGGCATTGGTCTCAGAAAAAAAATAAAAACTCATGTTCACTCAAAACCCACTCACAAATATTTACAGCAGCTTTATTCACAATAGTCCAAATTTGGGAACCCAAATGCGTTCAATAACCGTGGCACGCGCACACTGTGAAGTGCCGCTCAGCAGTGAAAAGGAGCAAGCTGTTGGCCCTGGGCACGCAGGTCAGCTGGTTAGAGCGTTGTCCTGATGCACCAGGGGCGCAGGTTCGATCCCCAGTCAGGGCACATACAAGAATGAACCGATGGAGATTAATGAATGGATAAATACACAGGATCACACTTCGATGCTTCTTTCTCTCTCTCCCCCCTTTCCTCTCTCTCTCTAAAAGTCAATAAATAAAAAAATGAAAAATAAATAAATAGAAAGGAACAAATTCTTGATGCACACCACATCCTGATGAGTCTCCAGAAAATGATGCTGAATGAAAAGAGCCAGTTGCAAAAAGTTACATACTGCATTATTTTATTCATATAGCATTTTGAAATCGCAAAATCAGAGAGATACAGAGCAGGTTCATGGCTGTCTGGGGTGAAGGAGGGGGCCTGTGTAGAAGGGGGCTGGGTGTGGCGTTTCAGGAGAATGGAAGTCACACAAAGTAGCTTTTATGGCCACGATGGAATTAAATTAGGAAGTAATAGCAGAAGGACATTCAGAAGACCTCCAAAGACTTGGAAATCACACTGCACACTCACAAATAACCCAGCAGTCAAGGAAGAAATTAAACAGAAGCTGCCACGTGCTTTGAGCTAGTGAAAATTGAAAACCAGCATATCGGAACGTCTGGATTACAGCCTGCAGCCAAAGCAGGCTTTAGAGACAACGTTACAGCCCGAAATGCTTGTATCGGAAAAGAAGAAAGGCCTTAAGCAAAATAAATAGTCTTATTTTCTACCTCCATAATCTAGACGACGAAGAGCAAGTCGCACTCAAGTCGTAAAAAGAGGTAACTTTTTAAAGCAGGAACCCATAAAATTGAAAACAAAATCAATGAACCTAAAAACTGGTTTATAAAAATATCTGTAAAATTGATAAGCCACTAGCCAAACTGAACAGAAAATAAAGAGAAGTGTGAAATATCACACTAGTGATGAAAGAGGAGGCATCACTACAGACCCTCTAGACAGAGAACAGGCACAGATAAAAATAATAGCTACAGACACTTTATACACAGAAAAACTAAGGATGAAAGATAACAGCCTTTCTATCTCTTTTTGTTTGGATGGATTTCTTTAAATATCTCCATCTTCTCTCCCCAGTCAAACTCCGTTTTGTTAGTTTATTATTAAGCTATTTTATAACATTTACATTCTATTTTCTAATCCTTCTCTCCACAATTATTCAACTTCACATCCCATTTCAGTGAATTCAAAGCTACCGCCAGTTTTCTTTCTCCTTTCTGTTCTCCCTCCTCTTTTCCCTCCTCTCCTTTCCCTCCTCCTGCTCCTCGATCTCAAGATCTCTAATCACCTGTCTGCCTACAGCTCATTCCCTCACAGATTTTCCTTTCCGCTGTTGTTTTGGAAGGACTCCTCAGGACGATGCCTTCAGTCCGTGGATGTTTAGGAGACGTCTCTGTTGTCTTAATATCTAAACGGCAGCTGTTTGTCATATAGACACCTGGGTCACACTTTCACTCCTGAGAACTTTGTAGACATCACCCCCTGCCTTTCACCTGGGAATACTACCAGTACGACCTTCCCTCTCTCCCAGCTAGCCTGACTTTCCTGTGGTGCCACAGAAATACCTCGATTAACTTCAGTAAAACATGTGAGAGTACTTCTGTCCTAAATTTGTTTTTCCTGGAAACATGCTGTACTCTGTCGATCTGTGAATTCCAATTTCTAAAAAAAAAAAAAGTCATAAATTTTAAAATATAGCCAATATTTTCTTTTTTTTCTAGGCACAACTGTGATTGTTTGGGCTTCTCCTTGGTCTTCACTACCAATAATCTCTACTCTAACCCTCTGTAATTTGTTTTGTACTTTATTTTGCTTTTTTTCTCCAACTTACTTTTTAAGTCTCAGAAAGTGTCTTTCAACCATGTATACTTCTTGGCTTCTTTTAATGAGTTTTCTTTCCATACTGATGTCGATGATTTCGTTACTTTTATCATCTCCACTTTGAGGCCCTACGTTTCTCCTTTGAGTTTTTCCTCTTCAGGGTCACATCTCGGTGACTCTCTCTGAGTCCAGGAAGAGCTTCTGTTTATCCCTTTCCCGGCTTTCGCAGCGTCGTTATTTCCGAGACGTATTCTCTATGTGCCTGTTAGTTTTTGTGTCTGAACTTCCGTTTGTGTTTGGAGCAAATCTACAAAGGCCACGTGCCTTTCGACGAGCTATTTGCAGGGTAGCATTGGAGAGGACAGAGGGCTGAGCCCGTGTGGCTGGAGCGCCCCACCCCGGGCACTTCCTCAACACCTGCCGCCAGAGGCAGGACGGCTCCGGTACCTGTGCGCAGTCTCGGTTCTGCAGGAGGTATCAGCTTGCTTCTCTTGAGCTCCCCAAGACCCCCCTCCACCAATCACCTGCTTGTCTCAGCCACGCAGTCCCTGGGAAACACCTGGTTCACGCTGTCGGCCCTCCCCTCTCATGGAGCCAAGCAGGGTGGTAGGATCTCCTAAGGGCCACCGAGTCACCCCAGGCTTGTCCGTGAGTGTTTGCCACCTGCTGCAGGGAGCGCATCCCTCTCTCCACGCGGCTCCAGGTGTGTGCAGGTGTGCAGCCTCCCCCTTTGTCTTTCTTGCCCTGTTACTCAGTCTTTGCTCGATGTCTCCTTAAAGAGCTTTTCGCGCTGCACGGAAGTGTTTCTGGCAAAACAGCGAATGACAAAAAGGATACCAAAATCATATAATTAGAAATGGACAGAAATTATCAAAATAGTAATGACGGTTATTATTTCTGAATAGCGGAATTATGGGTGATTGTCATTTTTTTATATTTTTAAATTCCTACAAAGCCACACAATGACTTGTGTAAACCACAAATATGCAATGCATTAAAAAAGGGATTACAGCCCCTCGTCCCAGGCAAATCGAATACATTTCCACCCAGCACGGGCCTCGGTTCCTCCCAGCTCCCGCCTGGGCGTGATGCGCCTCCTCGGCCCCCATCTCTCAAACAGGCTGTGACGTGGAGGCCAGAGCACCAGAGAGCTCCTCCATGATGTCACCAAAGAGGGGATGCAAAACATTTTGAACTTGCTGTGGGGGAGGAGCCACACCACTATTATGAGCCCCATCCTGACCTCCTCAGGCAAACTGCCCACCCCCAGCTCGTCTCCTGCCTTCCGCTAAGCCAGACATCTGAAAGGAATTGTCCTCATTAGGCAGAAGCACCGCAAATAGACGCAGAAATGAGCTTTAGGGGCCGGAACTCACCGCTGCTGGTGGCAGAACAGCCTCCTTCCAAGGGGTTGGGCCCAGGTCCCTCCTTGCTCAGGGCCACCTCTCCCAGGGGAGGTGACGCCAAGGAATCAGAAATGCCGAGAGCCCACCTGTTTCGGAAGCATGGATGAAATGCGGAGAGTGCTGCAGTGCCCAGAGGAATGGCCAGGGGGAGGCTGAGAAATGAGTGTGGTGCACGAGGCGAGACGGATGTCCCTTCCACAGGAAGGCCTTGTGCAGTCCCCGTAAGAAAGAAATCGGGCAGTTTGTGAACTAAACTAAATGCTCAAGGATTTAAATATACCCAGAATGCCGCTGTCATGAAACACAAAACACACTCCTGTGCGCCTGCACAATGTTTGCAGAAATACAGGTTCCTGCTCAATATTAACAAGTAGTGACACCACAAACAGTACGGACTGGCTGATGCTAAACCGAGTCACACAACGTGACAAACGCCCCTCTGCCACCCAGTGCTGGGCCTAGAGTGTGCGATTTTTCAAACTGCCATCTGCCTGGACTTACCTACACAGTAAAGGATCTTCACACATTACATTCAATCATTTTAACTATAAGAAATGCCGCTCACCCACGTGCTGCCCTTCAGCACAAACCATCAAAAACCAGACTGAGGCCAAAGGCGAAGATCGCCTCGCAGTGACCTCTAAAGGTTTTCTAGAGGCCGGATCGTACACCAGGACGAGAGGAAAACATTTTCAATGACCGACGGCCGCAATTCCGAATCTCGGACTACTTCCTGGACTTTCTGTGCGAGACATCCAGCGTGCACACCGGAACGACCGTGTGCAGACGGAAGGGAGACTTCGCGCCTTGCCCCTCGTGTCCTTAGTTTGCTCTGCACCCTGGGCAGTCACACCAGCTCTTCTTCCAGGCCTGTCCCCTGGCGGGCTCTGTGATTAGAGGACACCTACACCCCGCACACAGAGCCTCTGCAGATGGGGGAGGGGGCGGCCAGAGCCCGCCGCTTTGGCCCCGAGCACCTCTGGCTGTGCCAAAAACGAGGCAAATGTGCACTCTGAAAATTAGCGCAGCCGGAAAGGAAATGTCCTACCAGGTAAATCAATGCCCAGAGAAGGATAATGGGATTCCTGCTCGGGCAGCTGTGTCCCGCCCCTCCCGTGAGCACCTGTCAGCCAGAGCGGTCAGGGCCTGGGAACGGGCAGCTTGCCTCGCAGCTCAATTCTCCGGACGACCATTAGCTCCCGCGACACTGAGGCACCCCGTGCTGCCAAATAGTATCCTTTCCTCCTTCGGTGCAGACAAGCAATGCCTGCCCTCTCACAGCTGGCACGGACCTTGTTCATCTTTCTTGTTTCACTTCTGTGTTGCCCTTGGTGCCGTGTGCGAGAGGCGCGGGAAGGTGGAAATTAGGTTACTCCAGTTAACGTCAGGACCGCTCTGCTCAGGGGCTTAGAACCCATCTAAGCTGGCACGAGTCACTTAGAGGCCGTCACAGGATGGAAACTTCTACGGACGGTGCCAGCCGGCAAATGATCAGTATCTGCCCTTTGGAGCTTTTTTAATAGCCCTTTGCTGAAAGGAGGGCGAAAGGGCCCACGTGGCTCAGAACCTCTCCCAGCCTCCCCTTCTCTGCCTCTCCCTCCCTCCCTCCCCCTCCCCCTTCCCCCTCCCCCCTGTCTTTCTGTGCTTCCTTCCCCTTTTCCTCCCTCCCTCCCACCTTTCTTGTCTCCTTTCCCGTCTTTGTCTTTCCCTTCTCACGTCATTCCCAAGTAGAAGTGGAGTTGCAAAGAAGACTGGGCGCTGATATCTACCCTGGGGAGGGGTGAAATTGGAAAAAGGAACAAAAACAGCGTTTCTGCTCACAGCCAGCCAGAGTCAGATGTTCTCATAGACAGGGGACCTAGCCAGGTCCTGGCCCCAGCGGGCCGTGCTCATTTGTCCCCGTAGGTCAACATGCTTTAGAAATAGCCATATAATGACAAGCCATGAAGTCTAACATCTTCCTGAAATCCACATGAACTAAGAGCTTTTTATACATTTTTATAAAGGCCCAGATATTCTATATTCTATTCAGAAGAATTGCAAAGAGACTTCTAGATAAATTCAGTAGCGTCAATTAAATGCTTTCCTTTTTTGTCATTTTTGACAGGCTGGGTTTTCCTCTTAGCATTACGTGTACATAGACTTAAAATTCAGCTACATGCCACCGTGCTTGGGACAAATCGGATCATTTAGTAACCAGAGGAAAGAGCAAACCATCAGAACGTGTTACCCAATAATTATGTCATCACTGTCCCTCGTGTTTTCCCTCATTCGCCTGAACACAAACACCACAGAGCACCTACTTCCTGCCTGACGCTTGCACACACAGGATCTCACAGTTCACGTGGGTGAACGCGCTCAGGGAAGAGAAGGCAGCTGTTTTCCCTGAATCTGGTGATTTCTAAAGAACTCTGGAGACCAAAGACAGAACCTTCGAATCTCCTACTGACCCCGCTGAGAGGCTCCAGACCCAACTCCTCTCTCTCCACAGTGAAAGTTTCTGCCTCTGGAGCGTCTAGAAATTTATTTTCTTTCTCTCTCACTTACTAAACAGTCATGTGCAGTCATTTCAGAAAAGATATGTAAGAACAATTTTGAATTTTTAAACCGCCTGTGATCACCTTTCAGAACTTTCAGTACCGACCTTTCGTGTGTGTGTGGTATGTCTGTATGTGGACATGTATGTGTACCTGTGTACACATGCACCTGTGTACATGTGGTCTAGGTGCATATGTGTGCTTTCTCTCACACCTTGAACCACCTGCAACCGCAACATCAAAGTGTTTTGAAATGGAAAAGCGGCGGTTTCTCATGGCTCAGCCCAGTACTGCAGACAGATGTACGGAAATGGGCCAAAGTGCACGTACTATTTGCATCCTAATTTTTTTTAAATTTAACTGTGTAACAAAATCTTCTTCTGACATTAGACAGTTCAATCGTTTAAAACTAAACCTACTAAAGAAAATAATGTCTAATGGCCCACCGTTTTCCATCATGTGGGATGTGAGATAAACGTTTAGTGACACCAGACTATTTACAGAGACTGTTGACTTTCCACATTTTGAAATTGTTGTCAAAGCATCCACAGCTCCACCTTTTTCCAGCCGCGTCACCAGCACCTCGAAGTCAGCCTGACGAATGCGCTCTCCAAATGAAGAATGAGCGTGGCCACTTAGCATTTTGTAAACTACGCTCGATTTTTTACTAATGCCGAGAAATCAGACTGTGAGCATGCGCACTTGACCCTGATCACCCACAGAATTAGTTCTTGCCATCCACAGCCACCCTGCCTAAATATTTACCTCCCACCCTCACTAAGGCACATGCGTGGTGCCTCTACTTAATGCAATATTCTTCCTTATCCGATGACCCCCTTCCTCTCAGGGACCCGACCCTGCTGCAGACTCAGGGAGCTATGCTCTCTGCCCACAGCACCATTGCACACAGAAGCTGAAATATCCCTCCCCAGCTGCTGGACAGAGCGGGACCCCCAGAAAGGAGACCAGAAAAAAGGAGATGGGTCACCCAAAGGCAAAAAATGAGAAAAACATCTATTTAGAGAACACGTCCTGGATGAGGAATTTGAACATCTGAAATAGCGCCAATGCTTCTGTTTCGAGCAAAAGCGTCAGCAGGGTGCGGAGGGGGAGATGCTGAGAAATGAACACATCACCAGCTCCCCCGAAATCCTTCCTCCCGTGAATCACCAGCCTGCCATTCGCTGTGCCACATTTCACCAGGTCCACAAGGGAAAGAGGCTCAGAAAACCCCCTCAGGCCACGCCAGCTCTCCGCCAGCCCTTTCCTCTCTGAAAACGGTGGATGTGGGAATTCCAGGGGGAGATGTCATGTTCTTACCATATGTTTTCAAATGCTTGAACTAAGACATGAAAGTTATTTTAAACAATTGTAATTCCAAGAAACCAGAGAATAAAGATTCTGAAAATGGTCTTATCTCAGATAGCTCTCTAGGTTCCAATGTGAAATGAAAAGTGGTTGTTTTTTTCTTTTTGCTGAGTTAAATTCACCTTGTACATCTCTATACTTGGAGGGATTTTGGCCAAAAAGCTTGAGGTTTCTGTAGCAGATGTAACATGCGTTTTCCTACCCTCTGAAAGTGGCATTCCCAATTTTCCATGTTCCAGGGGCACGTGTTTCATTTAGAACCCTTTGAGCAGAGCTGGTTTGGGGGTCTCTTCTATGCCCCCTCTAGAAGTGGAAGGAAGGAGGAGGCTCAGCTGTTTGTAAATCGAAGGCAGCGACTGACAAACTGTTATCACAATCCACATGTTGATAATATCCACATTTGAAACTGCAAAGACTTCCACGAACTTACACGTGTTGTTTCCCTCGTTTTTCCTGGGAAGAAAACTGGAGCACAGCCACCCAAGGCAGGCGTGAGCAGCAAAGCAGCAGTCAAAGCGGTGAGTCCCGAGGCTTCTCCAGCAGCTCCCCGGGAGTCCCGAACACAGACAATGAGCCGTTGGAACCGACCCCTGGCGAGGTAGCGCGTCCCCAAACCCCGTGAGCACATGGAAGTCATTGCAGGCCCGGGAAAAGCCTGTTGTTGTCCACAAGATGATTGATCGAAGGCTCACAGCTGGAGATTAAACAGATCCAAAGGTGGAGCGGCCCCACCTTTGGCCATCATTCCAAAGTGCAATAAACGGGGGACCCTGGGAACCCCTTTTCCACATGCCCAGCTGCTTCTTTGATCCGTCCTCCCCTGAGTGCTCAGTACTAATGTATTTTAAAATGTGGAACGGTATTTATTTTGACATTAAAAAATGTCTTCTGAGAGTCAAAACAATATCTTTAAAGATGAAGAATCCCGAGAGCAAATTGACAGTTTTGAAAGCCAGCGTGCACTTCTGCCTTTGCTCTGCTGGTGGGTGTTGAAGCAGGAACGAGAAGTGACGCCCACCCTCGGAGGTGGGGTTGCGGGACAGTAACCAAAACTCCAACTCGCCTTCACACAGAACTGCGTGTACTTCCAGGCCACCACGTAAACATACGTGCTCACGTGCACAGCACAGAGAGTCAGTACATGCTGAACCCATCGGCTGACTTTCGACCAGTGTAGCAAACACAAAGTCAGCTGGCTCTGTAGGGCCATCTAGGGCATTGGGACAGACTCAGTCTGCTGCCTGTTTCTGTGCGTGAAGTTTGATTGGCACATCCGTTCACCTGTGGACTGTCCAGGGGCTGCCTGCTCCCAGCAACCGCCCAGTCGAGTACCCAAGATGAAGACTTATGGCCAAAAAAACAGCTGAAAAGCTATTATCTGGCCCTCACAGAAAAAAATTTGACAATTCCTGGTATAGTCTAAGAAATGGGTTAGCCACAGAATAGCCTAGAAAGTGACAAGAGAATAGTCACCCCTTGAGAGCAGATTCAGGACACGACCTGGCTGAAAACCCCTTTTCTGAAAACGGCTGCCATCCGTGGCCTCTGCTCCCCCACGTCCGTGACCACTGTGTTGTCCATAGGTGGGATCCCACGGCTACAGGGCTCCCTCAGTGCAGCACGCGGTCTTGGGAGTGGGACAGAAGGAAATAGCCAGAGGTCAACTGACCCGGCCTTCTGTGCTGTGAAGGAGTTGCATCCTCCTAAGCCGTGGGACGTCGTCATGGAAACTGTGGGAGCAACACCACCCACACCACTGCGTATCTCAGTCTGCCCTGGACAAATCTGACTGGTAGTCTCCTGAATATTGGGCAGGAATCAGCTTCCCTGTAACTTCCACCAACACAGTCATTGGGCAGATATTGGAAGAGAGCTGCCATGACTCCTTGGAAAAGTGCCCCACCCCCAGGTCCTCTGTCCCCCAGGCTAAGTAGCCAAGTTCTGCCTACATACTTCACGCTCCTCATCAAATCTTCCAGCCTTCGCCCCAGCTGCCTTTCCTGCACTGTCATACTGCCTCCCCCACCCCCTCTCCTTGGTCCTTTCCATGGTTAGCAGGTAAGCACACTCAAGCCTTCTCCCAAAGTGGACGTTCCAAAGGGGAGAAACTCAAGAAGTTAAGGCATTTCGTCTCATTGGGATGGTGGCTTTAAGTCATCACATGTCCTCACGTTCCCATCTCATTTTGGACCCCGAGCTCACTGGCGGATGAAGTGAGATCTGGTGTTTATGGCTGCATGCAGTCAGCCCTGGGTGAGAACACCAGCCCGGCGTCGGTCTGGTCCAGTCTCTGCAACTCCTAGGTTTTATGAGCGCAGAGAAATTGTCTGATCTATGTGGGCCCCAGTGTCTTCGCCTATGCCATTTCCTCATGGAGAAGGTACAGCAGTCAGTCCCCTTTCTGGGGATAAAGATCACCTTGACACTTGGACAGAATCTTCCATCCCTTTCCCTAAATATGTATATACCTACATATACACAACACACTTTCTGTGGATTGAGAAAGCAGGGGGACAGGAGACTGATGAGTTTTATGTCATTAAAATTGTCGAGTGTATCTACCAAGCATCTCATACTTTGTTCGAAGACATTATCCCGATTAAAGCTTTTATGAACAGGAGAGTGCTGTTATCGTAGATTTTGCTTTAAGAAATGAGAAGATTGTCAACATTGCAGAGAATGACTTGTGAGCACAGAGGAGTGCTGTGTAGGGTGGAGGTCAGGGAGGGGCAGAGGGGGCTGGAAGGACAGAGGCACTGGGACCATCGCTTCTCAAGTTACGGCCCATGGACCAGCCGCTGTGTCACCTAGGCGCCTGTTAGAAGTGCAGAATCTCAAGCCCCACCCACTGCAGCCCTTCTATCCCTGTAAGGAAGCCCTGGTGACTTGCACCTTGAGAAAGAAATGCTGGACTATGGTTTAGCCAACAGGCCTTAGAGAGGCTGAGGGCAGATCCAAAACGACGGCGGTGCGAATGGAAAAGAAGCAGTAAGCGGGAGACGTGTGTGCAAGGCAGGGCTGGCTGCCCGAGTTCCATCACCCTGCACGTGAGAAATGCAAAGAGGAAGGGTCGCGGACACACCCGGTTCCAGCTCAGAGTAAAGGCACTGACAGGTGGTCCTGCCGTTTGCCAGGAACTGGGAACGCGAGGGGAAGCAATTTGGAAAGCGCGAGCCGGTCCCCTTTGCGGCGGGTTACCTTGAAGCACCTGCAAAACTGGGTGAGGGCCTGTCCCACGAGCATCTGGGAATGGCGGGTGAGAGCTCAGCACACGGGTCCTTAGTGAAAATGGGGATCTGGAAGTCCAACTACAGAGATGGCACTTGAAGCAGGGAAGACGCGACGTTGCCCAGAAAGAGTGTAAAAGTAGGTAGGGAGGAGATGATGAAAGAAGGACCCGGGAAAAGAGAGAAGAGAAAGATGTGAGGACATATCCTAGGACAAGCAGTGGTGACGGTGAAAACCAAGGGGAGAAAAGAGGAAGTGGGCCCTCAAGAAGGCGACTCTGAGAGGGCAGAGCCTGCCCACTGACCTCCGCCACCACCTGCCCGTCTCTCTCCATTTCTCACACCCCTGGCTTTAGCTCAGCTCATGGCTGTTCATCTACCGCCAAGGTCAAGTTTCCTAATTCAGGAGGTGAGGGGCACCTAAGTGCAAGAGCCATGAGGCAGCAGCTGAAGTGACTGGAAGGTCAAAGAGAGAACACACTAAGTGTACAAAGATTTCCCAGGTGTTTGCAGGAAAGAAAGTGAGAGAGGAGGCTGTACCTGGAGGGGGAGGGGCGTTCTAAGGAGGGTTTTGTTTGGTTGAAGGGAAGGATTCACCTTCTGTGTTTCTGTGCTGAGAGGGAGGCACGCGGAAAGCACGGGTGTGCGCAAGTGAGAGTCAAAAAAGGCAGAGCGGTACAAGCGGCGGAGCGGGGTGAAGAGCACAGGTGGGGGCTGGCCTGGAGCACCTAGGCTGCGTGGATTCTGGTCCAGGGCTCAGCCTGAACCACGAGGCAAGTTAATAGGCCGGTGAGGTCATCCTGTGCAGCTGCGGTGCTCACGCTGGTAGCTAGCCAGCCAACGATGAGATGCTGTCTGCAGTGACAGTTGAGCGGCCGGCCTAGTGGCCTTCCAGAGACCTGGGGCCCTTCCTGTGCGCTCTGCTTCCCGGGGCCTCAGTCTCCGCCCCCACCCCCACCCCCCACAGGGCACCTGAGAAACCTGACCTGTCCTTCTTGAAGGGCAGGTTTGCAAAAAAATCACACTGGCCTCCTAATGAGACTGAGCCTGTCTGATGTTTTCATACCTGCATTTAGACAAGAGGTGGAGAAAATATGTATTTCACAAAAGGTGAAAAGCCTGGGAACAGAGAGAACAAGGGGGCTGTAGAGGCAGGAAGCGCGTTGGCGGCAGACGCCTCTCGCTGTGTACGGCACGGCTCGGGCAGGAAACCCTCGATGGTTCCTACAGAAAACAGCATCAGGAAATTACTTTGTCAGAATGTGCAAATGTAAACTCCAGGGACTGGGGGCGGGGGCGACAGGAGCTGTTCTGTAATTACAAGTCGCGTGGAGGTACTTCGTTCTTGGCAGTGATGAGACTGTACAAATTGAAAAGTACGTGGTGACAGTTGGTGGCAGAAATCCTGGAGAAAACGAAGCCTGCCAGGTAGCAACCCGTGCATGACAAGATCATCACAGATGCACGATGCTCAGACTTCCCAATGACCCAGTGCTGGCTCTGCAGCATGGGACTCCTGGGGTGTTGTGCACAGAGCTGGGGTCACACAGGGTCTCTGGTGACACCAGCCACGTTTGCTGCGCTCCCTTTTCTCAGGTCAAAGCTCAGGGGCAAAGAATAATCACAACAGGTGGGTGGTCAGAACATCCCAGGGGCGTTCTTGACAGCTATACAGAGAGTGAAGCGAAACAAGATGTGGGGCGTGGAGAGCATCCTACCCACAGCACACGCTGCTGGAGCCCCCACTCCAAGTAAAGTCTCCGTGTGAGTCTCCGTGTCCTTCCTTCGCGGAGCCCACAGACGGCGCCGTTCTGGCCTGCTGGGGCTGGAACACAGCTCCGCGAACTCGGGAACAGCAGACACTTGTCATCTCCCAGCCTGGGGGCCAGAGCCGGGGACCAGGGTGTCCACAGGCCTGGCTCCCCCTGAGGGCCGTGCCAGGAACGTGAGGAACTCCCTGCAATCTAGTACCATTACAGAGAGAATTCAAGTCATCAGGCATGGACAGGTGTGTTTATTAATTAGTTAGTTAGTCAATTAATTAGGTAAGTGAAAATGTTGGTGCCTGTCTCGAGAACACTGGTTCTATTTAATTATAGCGACGTGGAATCTTAAACTGCTCTGTCCTTTATTATAGCTCCTTCCCATGTACGGTTCTTCTAAAGCTGTTAAATAAAAGACCGCCCCACTCCAGTGCTGAAATCCACCGTGACATAGAGTTGACTAACGAGAATCAAACCACGGGAACCTCTGAGCTTGGGGCAGAGAGACTCGGATGCCCTCTGGGCCTGTCCCCGAGTGCAAAGTGCCACCGGCCACAGGTCACAGCCGAGCTGGGGGCAGTGAGCAGAGTCCATGCGGAACCCGAGGCACTTTGAATACAAGAGCTCATGGGACTTTCTCAGCAAGTCTTCCTGTGACGTCCCCCGGGCCCCCTCCCATGCCCATCAAGAAACAGGCCTAAGACCTCACCGCTGGTCAAGTCAAACTGGAAATCGAACCTAGGCCAGACTGCTCCTGGTGCCCCGCCTTACTCGCTCGGTGATTCCGAAAGAAGAGGGGGTCACCCTGCAGCTCGTGGCTTCAGCATGTCCTGATTTCTCCTCCCAGGAGCCAGGAGCCAGGAGCCAACAGGCCAGGACCTGCTTTCTCCTTGGACCGAATGCAGGCTTCACTGGGTCGCCTGCCACAGGGTCTTTCCCGAGTGGGTTACATTTCACAACTGACCCTGGTTTGCTGCCAGCGGGAAGCAACACCCCCTCTCCACCCCCCCCACCCCCCCAGCCCCGTCACTGGGCCGATTGCCAGGCTTGGACCCCAGCTAACTGAAACCCTTTCCAAAATGTAGTCATTTGAATGTGAAGCCTTTGGCCTTTGAATATTCATTTCTTTTCAATTTATTCTCTGGGGGGAAAAAGTGCTATTTTTTATCAATAAGAGGATAATAATGGATAATATTATTCTATTAATTATTTAGGAGGAAAAAAATAGAGAAACTCTATAGAATTAATTTAATTTTCCAGTGACACATTCAAAGATTTGGGGTACCAATCCCTCTTTCCAGATGATAATACCGTCACCTCCACAGTCTCTCATCAGGACATACTTTTCTTCATTTGGTCTTTTTTTTACTATTATTATTACAGTAAACTATTTGTCTTAGCTCACATCAGGCCCTAAGTTGTTTTTCCAAGGCTGGTGTTGCTGGTGCCCATCAGTCATGATCCAGACTTGACTTCCTGAGGTTTCCTGCCTGGGAAGCCCCACCCTGGCTCTGGATGGGCTTCCATCTGTTTTCATTCCCTTCCCTCCAGGTCCAGGGAGGGAAGGCACCCTCAGGTGGGGTCCCCAGAACCCCAGAGCGGAGGTGGACTGTCACCTCTTCCTTCCAGACCACTGTCAGTCACCGGGTCAGGGGACAAAGAGAAGACATGAGGCCAGGGACCTGGAAGGGACCTAGAGATGCAACCTGCCCGTGAGTCCTCCTGCAGAGAGGCTGGCTCCTCCGGACCCCATTCCATGCGTTCCTGAGACCCTCTGCAGCCCCTCCACTGTCGCCACCAGTCTGAGTACGTGTGGACCTCATGTTCCCAAAGCCCGGACTGGGACCAGCGCTCACTAGTCACACTTCACGTCATCGACAAGTGGGTCCTGCTGGGATCGAGACCAGTACAGTGGGCTGGCCAGAATGTTCATCCGGTTTTTTTCGTGAGACGGCTCTAGTAGCGCTTAGTTGTCTTTAACATCACTCTCAACAATTTTGTTACATCATCTTGTGACGGCTGTCCTATCAGCGTGCATTTAAAAAACTTATCAAAACTGGTGAATTGTTGTGTAGCCATTTTACTGTTGAAGACGGAAGAAGATACACAACATTTTCAGGGAGTTATTCTTTATTATTTCAAGAAAGGTAAAAACGCAACTAAAATGCAAAAAAAAAATTGTGCAGTGTACGGAGAAGGTGCCGTGACTGATGGAACGTGTCAAAAGTGGTTTACGAAGTTTCTTGGTACTATTGACATTTTGGCCAAATAATTCTCTGCCGTGGGGCTGTCTCATGCCCTGGAAGATATTTAGCAGCTCCCTGGCCTCTCCCCACTAGAAGCCAATAGCAGGGGGATAGCCGACACACTCTAAATATCCAAATCAATAACGTTATTGGTGAAAATGAAACACATGTCTTTTATTTTACAGAAAAAACTAAGCAGACTCTTGGCCAGCCCAACAACGAGATGCCCAAACTGCCGCGGTTTCGAGGGTAAAAGCAATGTCGCTGAGGACCGTGCTCGGATGGAGGCAAGGGCAGGGCCCAGGAGGGCACCGTCCGCCGACTGCCAGCCTCCTGCTGCCGGGACTCCGTTTCCGTGCTCATGGCATTTTACTATGAAGAGGTAAAAGCTGGTTAATTCTGTGGCGTCTGTCGCTCTCCTTCCCCGTCCCTGGCGTTCGTCATCCAGGTGTTTCCAGAGAAGACAAAATTCTTCTCCGACCGTTTCCACTGTTTGTTTCTCTTAGGTCAGTTTTTCTCTGAGAGTTAGCTCTGCCTGAATTACACCCCCTTCCATTTCTCTTTGCCAATCCTTCTTCCATTGTGTCTTTATTTACTTTTTGACTAATGCAGAACACCTACTAATGTAGGTGTTTTGGGAATTATGTCATTTTCATGGGGTTTGGTGTCTTCTATTTTTTAAAGTCTAGAGTTTCTATTTTGAGATCGAATTGTACAGTGTTGAAATGCTCATTGCTCATTTGTTTGTATGAAAGCATCCTTACACCCAGGCTCCTGGGTGAGGACACACCTGTTTGGAAACATTCTGTTCCAGCCAAAATTGTGTGGGGAGGGGAGGGGAAGAGTTTGTCAAGTGTCACATGGAATGCAGGAAAGCACCCCCCAACCCCCGCCCCACCCTCCCCAGACTGCACATAGGCTGGCCTGTATTTCAGACTCTTTACATAATAAAGGGAATCTAATTCCACAAAAATCCCTTAAAAAAACAAGTCTAGGGAAGAATAACAAAGAAGGTGATGAGACTTTCATTGAGAAACCCAGAGGAATATTAGATCTGGGGGAGAGCAACGCACATGTTGGAAAGGGAAGAGACAACACAATTCTACCCACAAGGACCATCAAATGAAACAACCGATGTGATTTCACAACCTTGCACCCACTCTCCCCAGAAAGTCACAAGGGGCAAAACATTTTGAAACCCATAAATAGGAACAAATAGAAAGTCTCTCCCTGTTGGGGGATAAAATGCTTTAAAATAATTGGACTTGTTTCTATTCAAACTAAAGGTCCAAGCAGGGTAGATTTGGTTTTTAACCACGGAAGGAAGGAGGGAGGGAGGGAGGTGGGAGGGAAGGGGGAGGGAAATGTTGTAGGGAAAGTTGTGTTTTTAAACCAGGAAAAAAATGTTGGCGAATTTTTTATCAACATAGGGATGACTGATTCAGTCACACTGAGTTCAAAGGACAGGATTCAAGTTAAACTGATGGGACGATTTTGGTCAAGTTAGTTCTCACGCACATCCCTTATGATGTCTGTCCCAGAAAGGCTAGCAGAGATGAATAAACCAAAACGTTCACTGTACTTGTCCCTGCGTGGTGCAATCACAAGTTGTTTTTTTAGAACTTTCCACACTTTCTGCCATGAACATATATTACTTTTGAAATACTGTTATTTAAAAAAAAAGGGAACAAGCAGGAAAAAAATAATAGCAGCCAAAAGAATAATAGCTCCTGAAAGCCTGGTACACAGAAAGTTTGAGAAGTACCATCTGTCCATCTGCTCCTCGCCACCTCCATCCGCTCAAGTGGAAATCTTTGATAGTTTTAAAATTACACCCAAGATTAAAGGAAATTCCTGTACTGACTTGGCAAACTCCATCCGTCCTGCAAAAATAGGATGGGTGTCTCTGGCTAGACACCCTCTAACAGGGCCAGGTTGGCCCAGGGGAGCTCGGCTTGTCTTCAGCGGCTTCCCCTCTTGGCACCTGTGAGAGGGGCTGCGGGCGCATGCTCAGCCTGCAGGTGTGCAGACCCCTCCCACGCCGCAGCCTGCACCTGGGCCCTCCTGGGGAGAGTAAGCCCTGTTTCAGGCACATCCTAATGGACTATATTTCACAGCCACCTCCCGCCCCCAGCCCAGGGGACATGCACTATTTTCCAAGACCCACATGAGGTCTTCATACTAAAGAGAGACATGCTGTCAAAACAGTCACCACCGTTCGCCGGGTGCTCCATGCACCTAGGAGGACTCCGCTGCCGCCTAGATTGGCAGTTCCTCCCGGCCGTGAGGCATGTCCATCCAGCTATTGTGCCGCGTGCCAAATTCACTTTTGTCCACAGAACAGCTGAGCCCCTTAAGACTTTCAGGAGACAGTGACTGGAAGGGATCCTATCGCCAGCCCCTGCCCCCACTTCCATTGTAATGACAGACATGGTCAGATGGAAGGCAAAAGGACAATGGAGGCTCCTTTGTCAAAGGGGAGAATAGCCACAATAATGTCACTGGTCTCCTGGTGTTAATGCATCTCATTAGTACCTGCAGGTGTGTGACCTCTGACTCCCAAGCTTTTGACTGGGAGGGGTCCTGGAGGGGGGGGTTCACTTTCTAAAAGGGGGTGCCCTGATCACTCACGTTCTCCCGCCTTTCTGCCTGAGTCGCAGTTCAGGAAAAGCTACAAAGCCAACAGAGTTTGGTGTTGTCTTCAGCCCACTCAACTCCGCCTGACGCACCTGAAGAGCTAAGACCGCGTGAACTCTGCAGGTGGGTTCTTCCGAAAACGACTGGTTCTGTAACTAAAGTGGAAACAGGCTGAGTTGAGTAGACAAGTTGCCCTGCCTGTATTTCAGAGATAAACAATATAGAATCAAAAACCCAAACTTGCCAGCAAGAGAGAGGGAATTAAAATCTAGTTCCCCAAACTGTCCTGGGCAGCAGCTTCCGGCCAGGCCACGAATCGTACGAAGAAACGCAAATGCTCGACGAAACTCTTCTGGGCAGCACGCACCCTGTGCCTCTTATCTGGCCTGCACATACTTTTGTGAGCAGTTCTCCATGTTCTGTGAGGGCACATCTTTCCCCGGAGACTCAGACTGTTCTATCTTGTGTTTCCTTATGTCCTCTCGTAACACAGGCGCCAGAAACACCTGTGCCGTGAACTTCTTTACATTCAGTCTTGCGCGGTGATGAACAGGATGAGTGGAAGTGAGAGACAGCTTGGCTGAGCGAAAAGGTCACCGCTTTGCAGCCCGGAAGTCCCAGCACAAAACTCGAACCCCAGCTTAGTAGTTTATGACTCCGAGCAGGACTTGGGTTTTGTGTCTTTAAACTGGGACACTGACATGTACCTTGAAAGACTGTTAGATGGCAGAGGTGATGAGTGGGCACCACATTAAATGGGGTCTGCGGCTATTAGCCATCAAAAAAGCCAGGGTCCCTGAGGTAAGACCACTGGTCACCTATGCGTCACTACAGGGTGTTCATCTTCGTTGCATTTGATAGTTCAGGAGTGGTTGTGTTGTTATCATTATTATTTTTAAACACTAAAATAAACATTTATGAAAGCCCCAGCTGGCTGGGTGCGCTGGGATGGGGGCATAAGGCAGCGTCTGCCCGGCAGGTGCTCAGGGTCCCCCTGCAGAGCCAAGTCCAAGACGACACAAAAACAGTCCACCACAGAGGCTGGCCATGCCGAGGGGCGCCCTACCCGCAGCCAGCAGGCCACGGCCGCTCGTCTGTGGGGCTGGACAGGCCAGGTGATAACATGCCACTGGGTGGCCATTCAGCGTGGAGCCATCCTGAGAAACGGCCCATCAGTGTGGCAGCTGCCAGGGGCCTGGATGACCAGAGGCCTGGGAGGCTGGGGACCTGCTCAGGGTCCCATTTGCCACCCACTCACCCCAGGCCCCAGGGCTGCTCCGGGGCCTGATATCTCCAGCCTTCGCCACAGGGCCACACAGCCGCTCCCACCAGCATGTGCTCCAACAGTGCACTCATACAACCATGGCCCTTGAACCTGAAGCACAGAGAGGGACAGCAGCCACAGCCTGGCTCCCCGCCCTCCTGCTATGCACGCCGGCTTCCAGAGCCAGGGCCCTCAGAGATCCCTCCAGCCCTCTGGCTCTCAAGAAGGAGGCTCAGGCCAACTGGTCAGCTGGCCAGGACTACAAGATGGACCTGACAGTGGCAGATAAGGTACCACCGCCTGTGAGGCTGGCAGACACTGCCTCCTCATGAGGCTGTTACGAAATCATCAGATGTTATATTTAATGTTGTCACTCTTGGGCCAACAGCCACATGCCAGAAATACCCAGGTCGGAGACATCCCCACAGAGCTTCCAGCATGGTTCAGATCCTGGCTCAGGTCACCCCCTGCAAGCACCAGGAGAAAAGATGGCATCAGGTCACCGCCTGCAAGCACCAGGACAAAAGATGGCATCAGGTCACCCCCTGCAAGCACCAGGACAAAAGATGGCAAGATGCTGCAGAGTCAGGCAATGGCTGCTACCATGAGGATGGAGGCCGGGGGCCAGCACTTGGCCTCCCAGGACCTTGGGGGGTAGGAAATGGCGCACAATTAACCAAGAACCACAGCCGGCATTCTGTTCTGGCTGATGCCAGCGACCGGGGTGTCTTGCTTTGCCTCTTTTGTCCCCTCACCCTTACTGCCTGGGCACGGCCGCTACCTCTACATCCATGTTGGGGTCCATTACCAGTAAGATGCCAAGATTATAATGTGTGCCAGACGGGCTAAGGGTCCCCAGCTGCTTCCTATACTCTGCCTGCCTAAGCACGTTTGTTCATTCTGCCTCGTCCAGCCCAGCTGCACCCTAAGGACCTAACTGACAAAGGCTGACCAGGGAGGGGTCAGTGCCCAGGGGCAGGGGTGGGTGAGCAGCATTACCCCAATCCAGGCAGCAGGAAGAACCCCTACACTCTGCAGAATATCTGGACTCTGTCACTCAAACCGAAGTGGGAAGAGCAGGAGACAGGGGTCTAAGGCAGAGGGCAGAGCATGAGGAGAAGAAAAGACCCCAGACAGCCTGGTGAATCACAAAGCCCCTGGTGCTCTGGCGGGGCGCACACACTCTGCAGTTTATGATTGATGGGAGAGAGCCCGGCTGCTCGGCCCTTGAATCAGCTATGAGAGGAGCAGGCAGGTCGGGAACACTCGTATCAAGTCCTGTCACTGTCCTGCCCCCCGCAGTACTGCCCCGAGTCCGGCTCCTTGTCCCACCTCCATCTCGGCCCAAATCCCTCCTGCTCACCGAGGACTGATCCACGTGCTGCTTCTTCCCAGAAGCACCGCTGTCTGTCACCTGGATTCAGGTTCCTGCTTTGCCTTGTGGGCCATTAATGCTTGAAGGAAAGGACACCTCATGCCCCCTCTGTGGCTCCCAGGGCACCTCCCCACTCAGTCCGTGACACATAACAGATGAGGGAATGTCTGTAGGATTTCAACAAACTGAGCTCCTAGGAATGTATCCAGTGATGGACAGAAAGGATGGTTGGATGATCGTGTGACCGAGCAATGGGGGTTTGACCACATGGGAGTGACAGGAGCATCTTAACAAAGCCCAGTATTGTGTGGGAGGAATGCATGGGTCCGAAGTGAGTGACATGGGTGCTCAGGAGACCAGGGTGACAGTCCAAGTCCACCCCACCTTGCCACAAAATGGAAATAATAAAACTACTGGTTTCAGAGGATTTCGTGAAGGTTAAATGAGGTGACGTGTAAGAAAAACACCAGCACGTTCAAACTCACTAAGAAGGACGATGTGACACCTGGACAAATGGAAGTGGCTACCGGGAGTCCTGCAGTTGCTACTGCTCCTCCCCGCTGGTGTCAGGTCACTGATGGCTGACACTGCAAGTGATGCAGGATGTGCACTCAGAGCCAGCTCGCTTGACGCTGAGTGTGACTCAGGGCTGGGCCTCACAGGGCAGAGGGGGTGCTCAGAGCTGGAAGGGCCATGGGAAAGGGTGCCCGTGCTGGCCCTGTCACAGAGAAGCCAGTCCATTCTCTGCACTCCCATCCCTTTTCTCAAATGAAGGCCTTGGACTTGACAGCATCGAGGACTGTTGCCAAATGAGCATTTCACCGATCCAAGTTCTAAAATGTCTAGGACCAGGGCCCATGGTCTTAGGAACTCCATGTGATCATGTGACACTTCCTTGCTCTCCAATCCCACCCAACACTCCCAAGACCAACAGTGAGTGACTGTCCCTTGCGTGTTATTTTCTCACGTGTTCCCACAATGAGGTAAACCATCCAATCCTTCTTCCTCACCCCACTTCCCAATTTAGGGGAGCAATGACTTCAGGGTTGCTCCTTCCTACAATTTCTGCAAAAACAATCCAGGGGCTGGGAGAGGCGGCCTGGTCAGAGAGAGGCGCAGTAGCTCAGGCTCTTTGTGCCAAGTGGAGTTAAGAAGCACCAGTCAAGGCAGGTGTTATAAACAGAGTTATCACAAGGAAATGCTCCTTGGGCAGGCGGGGGCCTGAAATGAGGAAATGACTTGTTTCCTCATGATGGGATCATCAGGAAGCATTTCAAGGACCCACACACAGGAGACAGTGGCGGGGCAAGATGGCTTATTCGGGTGGAAGGCTGCCCCTGTGTCCCATCTCCCTCCGTTCCACCATGGATGGAGTCCAGCCATGTCCTCAGCAAGGCCAAGACCAAGTCCAGGGTCCAGAGTTTCTGCTTCATGTTAATACTCAGTCCTTCCGGAGCCTGCACTGTGTGCCGTGGGCCCTGGGAGCTGCTAGACCCACATGGTCACGTGCTCCTGGGGGGGAGGGCGTGCGAACACATGAGGAGTGTGGGTCACTGAGTGACGGGGAGAGAGAGAGCAAGAGAGCTTCTTCGTTCCCCTGGATGATATATGTCAGGTTTGGGGTGGTCCAGGCGCTCTTCCAAAATGACCAGTCAAGTTCCCAGCATTCACTGGCTTATGATGGGTCCACCCCTCCTTAGACCGACAGGCTTCCATGGTCCAGCACCTCCCCCTACACCCCAACAGTCCGGGACCAGAGGGTGGACAGTGCCCTTAGGGAGATTTCCTGTGCTCCCTGGATTTAGTCTCCAATGACCTGTAAGTGCCACAGCTTCCTGGCCAGGCAAACAGGCCGTGCTCCACAGCTTATTAAACTCAATGTCTAATTCCCTTTGCTCTCCGTCTTATTAACAACCAGTTAACTACCTGTGATGGCAGTGTGGGCGAGAACCCCAGGATGTCAGAGCAGGGGCCTGGCCCTGCCGTCTTCCTCACCCCGCCTCCCTCTGAGGCACTCTGCGTTGAGTGGGTCATTTCCAAATGAGGCTGACACACCTCTTCAACCTATTAAATCCCACCCGGTCAACAAACACGAATCCATGCCTCCTGTGTGCCAGGCCCTGGGTGCCCCCTGGGGAGCCATAAGGAACGGGACAGGCTTCCTGGAGAGGGAGGGAACTCACAATCCCCGAGGTTTTTAAAGTGTCAGGTCACATGAGGACTGTGCTGAAGGTTAATTATCCAATGCGGCGTAGGGCTAAGAAAACCTGGTGCAGATGGAAAGAACGTAAAGAGGGTCCCTCAAGGAAAGTTCTAGAAGAATGAATTTAAGCTAAACCCACAAACCAGGAGAAGCTGCGTAGACGGAGAAAAGAAAATTAGACTCTCCAAAAGCGAGCCCCAGCAGGCCTGTCCTCGGCATACGTGAGGAGACGGGGTATTTAAAACTAGGTCTGCACCACTGCTTGCAGTTTTGCCTTCTCCGGGGTCCAGGAGGATGAGGAGCAGAGAAAATTGTGATTTCCAGCCTCAGCGCACACAGCAAGCTCGGGAGGGGAAGGCACAGGGTGGTGAAAACTGCACCCACCTGAGGTCGGGAGACAAAGCAACTGCAGTGTCCAGGGACCCCAGGAGCTGACACTGGCCACGAAACTCTCTGAGTCCCAGTTCCTTCACTCCCAAGCCAGGGGATGATACCAGCTGTCCCTCCCCCTTCAGGGGCTCTCTCCTTGGCAGCGAGCACGTGTTCAATTAACAGCAGCTACTGTTATGACACTGCTGTCTGGGTCATTCCTGGGAAGCACCAGGTGTTTGTGGCACTCAGAAGCCCAGGTAGAAATGCACCTCGCGGCGAGAGACCCAGGGAAGAACTGAGGTCGCAGCTGGACTTGAGGAAGGCAGTCTGAGGCAGGAATCCCTCCTCTTCAGGGGGGCAGACTCTTTCCTGTGAAGGCCTTTAACTGATTGGGTGAGGCCCACCCACATTAGGGAGGGTCGTCAGCTTTGCTCAAAGTCCACAGATTTAAACGCCAACCTCATCTGGAAGGACCTTCCAGCAACATCTAGACTGGCCTTTGCCCAACATCTGGGTAGGATGGCCCCACCAGGCTGACAAGTACATTACACACCACAGCTGGGCTGGGCCCCTCCAGAGAACCTGTCCGCCGTCACTGCTCAGAGGGCCTGGCGCTGAGCAGGTGCTCGACCGGTACTCGAGGAGCAAATGAGCAGAGGAGCAGCGGTGCCACGTGACCACTTAGAAACTGCCGCATGTCACCATCTTTTTCAAAAATCCAAATCTGTTTTTGGCACGAAACAAATGGACCTTGGGAAAATCGCATTGGCCGCTCTGTTTTGAGTCTTCCCCCGTGGACCCCAGCGGCTGACGGCATCCGCAGCGCACACAGCCCCCACCCGCCACCTCCCACGCCCCTGCCCTGGCTCGCTCCATGACAAAGAACAGCACTGTCCGCCGGGCAGAAGAAGGAAGGGCAGAAGGCACCAACCTCTGCCAAGAAACCAGCCCCAGCTCTTCTGCCTCAGGAAACAGCCAAGGCCAAGAGGAAGCCACTCTGCAGATGGGGCTTCCAGGTGCCTCTGTTTACAAGGATCCCTGTGAACTGGGAAGAGCAAGGGGCACACCAAAGGGCTGGCCAGGGAGACACACTGTCAAAGCACTGGCCAGGGGGACACACTGTCTGGAAGACCTGGCTCTGAGTGTCTGAGCGCTCGTTTACCTGGACGTGCCTCCGATGAAGGGTGGCCCTGAGTCGGCCGCGCCCTGCACTGACCAGCGCTGAGGCAGCCTGTCTCTCCATTCCTCCAGGGCATCTTAAGGGTCATGTGGGATGAGGCCTGGGATCCTGAAGCTTATCGTCCAGGTAACTGTTTGCTCCAGGATATGGTTCAGCTCAGAGCTTTTCAAGATCTCTGAACTGGAATGAGCCCTGACACTCGAAAGCCCAGACACAGGCTCAGGGCCAGCGGGAGGGGGTGTGGGCTCAGCGTCACGGAGCTGAGTGTCCCCGTCCCAGACCAGAACTGGGGCGTCTGCACCCCACCCTGGTCTGCCGTCGTTAAGAGAGGTCATTGCCAGGCAGACTAATAAAAAAGCAATTAGACTGTGAGTTGCAATGATATAAAAAGACTTTCTCCTCCGAGATTTGACTCAGAGCTTAGAGCAGTTCCGTGATTTCTCCCCGGCCAGCACTGGCACCGACGGCATTGGGGTGAGCGGTGAGTCACCAGCTGGAAGCAAAAAATGTCTTTTCTACATGTTCACCCACAGATCGCCACCTCCGATATCACATCGCTCCAACAGAACACGTGGCAAATGAGCTTATGAGAGTCAGGGCGACTTAATCGGGACCTGACACACGTCCTACCAACCCCAGCACGGAACTCTGAATCACAGTGCGTCGACTCAAGCAAGTCCCTAGTCAAGGGCCAACCAGGCACTTCAAAATGAATACCGGCCTCATACGTGTTTATTTTATAAATTTAAAATGAATGTGGGCCTCTGTGCATGCTTATTTTGTAGATTTATGAGAGGGAGATGCTATCTAAGTATATAAAATTACACTTATCCATCACGAATATTCCATAACATCCAGCTTTACAAAGATGGCACAAATCATCAGAATCCGAACTACAGAAAAGAAAAGATCTGTTTCAGAGCCCCGCTCATCCAACTCACTGAGACAAGAGTTTTCTTGATTAAAAGATCCTTTGTTTCATCAACTCACTTCTCTGAAAAAAATAGAAATTGCCCGAAGGCACGCTGGGTGTCAGGACATCTTCTGGAGTCTGCCCAGTGGGTCAGCACTGGACTGTGATCCACACTGGTCTCTGTTAAGATGAATCGGGAGGGGACCACTAGGAAGCCCACTTGCGTCTTACCACAGCAGGGCTACATCAGCAGACTCTTTCCCAGACCTGCGGGACAGCCGGTGTGTGCAGGGAGAGGCAGGGAGTCGGCCAGGACGGGCCTGCTCTGCTGCCTGAGAGGGGGTTCCCGGCGCAGACCTGCACACGCACACGGCTCCCTCTTCCCCTGCATGGGGAGGATGGCGTCTGGGCTCGGGGACAGCTCAGACGGGGAGACAGACGCCTGTAGCTAGGGCCACCCCTTCTGCCGTCCCGGCCACCTCACCGACGTGGCACGCCCTTCTCCCTTCGGCTACAGCATTTACAAAAGAGGATCTGCTAATGGCTGCCCCTGCTTGACCAATTCTACGTGGCACAGTCGCTGCCGGACCGTCGTCCCTCCCAGCCCTCTTCATTTTATTTTTTCAATTAGTCCAGTTGACCACCCAAAGCAGGAATTTCACACATAGTTGCCTTGCTCTCCACGGTATCCAGTGTTAATCCCGAACGCCACTGACCCAGCCGAGGCTCAAGGACACCATTTCACCGGCCAGCAAACACCTGCCCGTGAGGGCAGGTCACAGAGAGAGGAAATGCCATCTTTTGGTGGAAGTCCCGACAAATCCCGTCACTCAACCAGAGATAACAGTCTGTGCTTTCGTGTGAAAATTCTTTCCCTGCTTCTCTCAGGAAACATATGTTTTTCTAAATCTCAGTCCTCAGAAAAATCCATTGTAAAAGCACTAAAACAGGAATAATTATTAAAATTTTCCTACGAGAAATATAATCAACAGGCAAGACATTACCTGTCCAATGGAAGCCACCAATTCAGGTCAAAAGCAAGAGCAGGGAAGTCCATACGTGGAGTCCAAGGTGAAGATCAAAGTCCCCCAAGAACAAGGGCAAGGAACAGAGAAGTGCCACCATTTAATCAGTTGTTGCTTGTAGCGGTTACCGTGTCGTAAGAGCGTGTTCTGGGCCGCCTGTTCCTACTGATGCACCATCATCGCAAATAAAATAAATATTAATACTTTATACACAGAGCATACCCCTATGAGTGCCATTCCAAGAAACAGCAAGTTTGGGAAGCAAAGTAAATGCTCACGCTGGTAACCCTGACACATCATTCCACACGGTACCGTTAACCCTGCTGGGCGATCTCAACTGCATTATTCAAATAACCCCCAGTCCCGTTCTCCAGTGTTTTCTGGCGTTGGAGTAACTGCTGTGGGCTGCCACTCTTGGCAAATATTTTAACAGAAGAAATGCACAGAAAGAATGTCGATGTCGTGAAACAGGACGTAAAAGCAGAGCCTGATCAGCATAAGTAACATTGCTGTCAGCAGCAAACCGCAGCCGGGGCGGGTAGACAAGACGTGTCGTTGTTAGAAAAGCACACGAGTGATACGCGCCCCGACGCCCGACTTCTAGGTGCTTCGGACACGGAACAACCAGACCAGCGCAGCCCGACATGAGACGGCGGCGCGACGTCAGGGACAGTGGCTCCCGGGCAAAGATCGAGACCACCGCCTACAGCAACTGATGCTTTGGGTATTTTAAAATGTTGTTACTTTGAAGAATAGCAACTTTTCAATATTAAATATTTGGGATGTCTCTCCATTTTTATATGTTCTTTATTTGGTGAATATCTATGTTAAAGTTCCCTTCTTTTAATGTTTCTATTATCAAATATTTTTCTCAGGAAGAGACCACCTGCACTGTCACCAGAAGGTGTGATCTCGTCATAATATATCAGTTTGTAAGAATAACAAAGCACAGGTGTTATGATATCTTTGGTTAACAAAAAGCTTCTGGAACTTCTCGTATAACCCAATTGCAATAAAAGTTATTCACTGTTTATGGTCACTCATTGTGAATTTGAAAAGCGATGTAAAATATCATGGAAAACGTAGACTAACACGATTTCAGGAATTCCCTCGAATTCCCAAGAATTCCAGTTTCTCATCCTCAGATCCCAAATGTTCATCTTTATCAGGAGTTTGGAAGCACTAAACCGAAATGGTTAAGGAAGAAAGGGCGCACAATTTGCGATGTAGATTTTGACAGACAGGAGGTAGAATTTTTGCCAAATAGCTACCCACCGTTGTAGCAGAAATTAATATGAAAAGACATCCCAAAGAAGTTTAATCAAAGATGAAAAAGTTCACGTAAACAAAAGCTACAGTGCTTTGATGATTACAAACGCAAAGGTAAAACGTCACTTCCAATTTATAGCACCTGCCTATATCTAACTTTATTTCACTTAGAAGTATTCGGAAGTGTTGGTCTCTATAAGTAATATTATTAATAATTAATTAATATTTAATAATTACCTGCAATAATCATTATTAAGTAAAATAAAATCCTGTAGAATTTGGGTTCTGAACTTACAAAATGCATTCTTTTGCTCTAAATCACTTTATATGCCTTATCCTTTGACTTTGGTGAGTAGGAAAAAAAACAAAGAAATGGAAAAGAAGCGGTTCTTGTACAACGTCCCAGGAAAATAGATATCCTTGGAGACGGTTTCTGGAGCGAAGCCTTGGGTCCAATGAAACAAATGTTCCCTGAGATACTCGTGATTCCTCTCCCCTCGGGGGTGGCTGCAGACGGGTTCCGCAGGCAGCGGGGGCCAGGGCGAAGTTGAGAGCACGGGCGGTTTACAGGGGATGTGGCATCCATCGAGAAAGGAGAGGACAGAGCAGGACCAGGCTTGTCATGGCAGTGTCCCCAATACACTCCCGGGCCATGACTGCTTTCCGGAGAGTCCACGCTGGGCGGGAACGGACGGGACCTCCTTCCACCGCTCACTTGGGCACCGCTGGGGCTGCCCCAGAATGGCGCGTTCACAGCTGGAAACTGAGGCAGGTCTGGAGGACAGTAAGGCCTGGAGACAGGCCGCCAGACACACTGATCGCAGTGGGAACCAGGTGCTCTTCCCAAAGGGTGTCTGAGTAGCACAGCTCATCTCCACCACAGAGCAAAAATGACCAAGGGGCAAAAGCAGGTCTCGGCAAGGCAGGCAATGCTTCCCCAAGTCTCACCGAGCACTCACAGAGCGCTCCTGTAGAAAGAAGTACTTTGCATCACAGACGGGGCAGCGTCCAGGCCTGGACTCAGCCACAAGTCCGAGAATATACCCCAGTACTCACTTAGTTCCCCAAGGGGCCAAATCTGCTGAGTGGGGCCGCCCATTCCTCTCCGCGAACAACGGGGCTGCAGTGACCACGCTCAGAAGGCTCCCTGGCCAGCACCATGTGCACGTGGCAACTTGTTGGGCATCGGGATCGCTTTCATTACGCGTCACAGTGACAAAGCACATGGCCGTGGTCCGTGCTATTACGGGAGGCTCACTGATCCCCCTACGCTAAAATACCCTGGTGGAATGAAGGGCTTGGGATGTGGCCGGATCGGCGGCATTAATTTGCGCAGCAGATGAAACTATATGTTTTCTCCATCTGTTCCCAGGGTCATCTTATATTTGCAAAGGCTCATGCTGAGCTAATGGGCTCAATTTGTAAAGGTCACTCTCCATGTTAGCCCTGCCAATTAAAGAGATAGAAACCCGGCCGCCGCAGTTGCTGGACTGCAGGTGCAATTAGCCAGGACCCCTCCCTCAGGGGCTGTGGTGACAGGCCAGTCAATTAGTCAGCAGCAGACAGCACGGACCTCACATACCATTGTGTATTCAAAACCACTCAGAGACCCCAAAGTTGATAAATAATAGGAGCCTGGGGGAAAAAGTCAGTCCCAAACTAATTGTCACCACAAAAGAAGAGATTGATTTGATCCTAGGCCCTAACTGTGAACTTGGGCCAACAAAGAGAGCAGACCAATCCCTGGCTTAGGCCAAGCTCCTTCAGAACCATGTGAAGAGGGGGACATCGGAGACTGCCTTGGACCTTGTACGGCCACTCCGGACCTTAGCAGGCCTCCAGTGCTCCTCCCATCTAAACTCGTGCTTGGGATTAACCTAAAACTCACCACACAGGTATCATCTGTTCCAACAGAAGTTAGGGAGGGCTGAGAAGGTGTCAGGGATGGAGACAGAAGAGCTGACAGGGCACAGTCCCTGCTGAGAAGCCCCCAGCCACCTGACACGGAGATGCGTGCATGAGTAACGCAGTGAGGTGGACCACTCGAAGAGGGGTGAGGGTGGGAACAGGAGACAAGGGCCCTCCCTGCCTTCAGGGCACCACGAGGCCCTCACAGCGTGACGTGAAGCAACGCACAGGCTTTGAAGCAAAGAGACGTGGGTTCGTGCGAGAATATCATCACCTGCCAATCACCAAGGATGAAATGCCATCTAACGACAGTGTATCTCATTCCGCAAGTGCCCTAAAAAGAGTAACTGCTTTTTTCCTTTCTTTTTAAGCTTATTCTCCTATATCACTTCTGTTAAACTCAATGCTTCAATAAGGAAACCCAAACATGTGCTAGCTCAAATGCCACCGAAATATATATGATAACATTTAAAGCCAAGTAATAATTTTTTAAGTATAAATAGACTATAAGTAAAATGCAAAGATTTTCAGACTGAATTTACAAAAAGAAAAATTCAACTATATATATGTGTTATATATAAAAAGTCTGTCTGGAAAAACTCCAGCCATTGTTAATGTAATGAGAATGGTTTCTGTGACATCGATGTGACCTGGAAGCCGAGGAGAATGGACTGGAATGTGCATGTGTGAACAATGATGACCTCACTGTACTAGTCAGTGGGGGTGGTAGACGCCCTTGAGTGAGCGTGTGCGCTGTGTGGCTGTCACATTCAAAATGACTGAATGAGTGGACTGGAATGTGCATGTGTGAACAATGATGACCTCACTGTACTAGTCAGTGGGGGTGGTAGACGCCCTTGAGTGAGCGTGTGCGCTGTGTGGCTGTCACATTCAAAATGACTGAATGAGTGGAACAAGAAATCTGCACAAAATTTTGCACTAAGCTTGAACATTCCTTCACAGAAACTATTCAGATGATTAGGAGGCCGGAACTATGCGCTACTGATGATGGGCAGCTTCATCAGGGCAACCCGCCTGCTCATGCATCACGTCTCGTGCAGAGTTTTTTAGCGAAACAGCAAATCACCCAGGTGACTCAGCTCCCTGACAGCCCAGATTTGGAGCCCTGTGACTTCTGCCTTTTCCCAAAACCAAAATCACCTTTGAAAGGGAAGAGATTTCAGACCATCAGTGAAATTCAGGAAAATGCAACAGCTGGTGGTGATTGGGAGAACCGAGGGAGGTCTCAAGGTGCTGGCTTTGAAGGGGACTGAAGGGTCACTGTCCTGTGTACAATGTTTCTTGTATCTTGCATCTTCTTCGATAAATGTCTCTATTTTTCGTATTCCATGGCTGGACACTTCCTGTACAGACATGTACATGCTGCCCGCAGGAGACATGACTTAAAAATACAGGGACACACAAGGTTTAAAAGGAAACAGACAGAAAACTGTATACCACGCAAACACTAAGAAAAAGAAAGCGGTTCTGATCATATTAGCATTAGTGGACCCAAAGGGGCGTATTTTATTCGGGTGACAGGCTCAATCCAACAGGGAGATAAAATAAAACCACCATAGATTTGAATACAGCTAGCAAGAGAACCTCAAAAGCTGTAAGCTTTAGAAGTCACAGAACTAAAGACCAATCCAAAGGTCAATCTACAATCGCACTTGAAGAGCGACAGACACGTCTTCGGCAACTGAAAGAATGATCAGGCGAGCGACCCAGAAAATGGGAGTGATGCACACCCGGGGTCTGAGGCACACAGACAGCGCCGCACTGGGCAAGTGAGAACACGCTCCCCGGCGCACTCGCTCCCGCCACCCAGGGTGACTCATTTGGTGTTGCTGTTGACACCCAGCCCTTCATCGAGACCTGCCTACTTTCTCTGGTTGGAGGTCAGACATCTGGTCCCCTGCAAGCTCTCGGAATTATTCATCTCCAACCTTCCCAGTTCTCTGGAATCTCATATTCTTCATCAGTAAGAGGACCAAGGGGGAAGCCATGTGGATTTCTGGGAATCACTCTCTGCATGTCTGTAGCCTCTCCGGGGGGAGGGCTCTGCTCCCCTGTCTAGCCTCCACCTCCCCGACCCCTGGGTCTTCTCAGCTCCGCGGCACCACACCCTCTGCCTGGAGCCCCTCCCTGCACTGTGGTCTAGAAAGTGCCTCTAGGGGAAGTCCAGGCTGTGGGCTCAGGTTCACCTCATTTGCTTCCGTTCCCTGCAGTCTGCTCTCCGTGTCTGCAGGCAGGTGTTTCAACTTTCTACTTGCTCAGGGCCCCAGTCATTCCATCATGATACCTGAGATTTTTGTTTTAATTTTCAAAACGTCTTTTCTTGGCCGTTGATATGCCTGGACTCACTGAACCTTCTGATGGAAGTGTTCTAACTGAAGTCCGCCCTTGAGGTACTGGTCACCTTTCACGTCTCTGAGAATGGACTTGGTCTGTGTGATGTCATGTGTGGGACAGTGGACACAAGCTCACAAGTCCCCAAAGGGCAGGCACCTAAGCATCTTGCAGTCGTGAACTTCGATTCAAAAAGGGAACTTGAAGGGTTCTCTAGTCCAACCCTTCGTTTGTAAAGGTTGGAGAGGAACTAACCGGCTGTCCACCGAGTCTGTTTTGTGTTTCCGGCCCAAAACCAAGCGTGTGCTCCGGCCTCAGGCGCAGTGAAGTGTGGCCATGCAACCACGTCCTGGCCTCTGAAGCACGAGCAGATGAAGCACACGCCCGTGAAGAAGGATCTCCCATGCCGTCCTCAACTCTCCTGGTCCACCAGCCTCACGGCAAGGGTGGCAGGGCGGAGCTACAACACGGAGAGGTCCGTGATCTCTGAATGACCCCGTGGAAGCTGGGGGGCAGTGAGTGCACCCAGAGGCCACTCTGCAGACGGGACACCTCTACTGCACTAACACACTGGGATGCAAGGGGCAGATCTGTCACCACAGCTAGCGGTGCCCTCACAGATGCGAGAGCAGAAACCGATACCCAGGAAGGGGAAACGACAAAGTTCATCTGTCCACCTTTTTTTTTCTACCGAGGTCATTTCCCTACCGGTTCCATAGTCAGGGCCAAGCTCATGCCTTGTGTAAATCACTTTCAGTATCTACAGTCGCGCCTTTTCAATGGAGCTCTTTGCTTTTTGTCCAATATATGCCGTGAGGCCACACTGGAGGTGAAAAGGCCCACTTAGTTTCCCAAGTGCCCTCAAAGAGCCTTGGCACACAGTAGGGACCTGCCTATATTTCCGCAGAGCGGGCCTGGCCCAGCACGGGGGCAGGGAACGAGGCCTTCATCAGAAAACAGGTGCAGAGCAGGTCGGCAACTTCCTTACTGTCAGCTGTCGGCCAGACGATCGTTTAGAGAAGGGTCAATTATGAAGCTAAGTGAATAATCGAGCACGACTTTGTTTGAACATCTAAGTAACTGTAGAAGGTAGTCGAAAACAGGCCACCGGAATTAGCTCCCTAAAACCAAAATCACCAAGAGGGTATTTGCCCCAAGCACTCTGCCTCTCATCTGATGTCTGTGCTCTTGACTCTTCTGGACAAAAAGAGATCAGTGTCCTGGGCAGTAAGTGTTTTCCCTGCTCCTCGGCCCTCGACCCGTTCCAGTGCCAGGCACAAGAGATGTAGGCTCCGTCCCAGGGCTTAGCTGGTCGTCTGTCAGCTCCAAAGCCGCCGTTCTTTGACCGCCCTTGTTCTCACCTGAGTGACGGCAGGTGACGTGGATTCTTCCTCCTCTGCCAGAGGTCACTTTACTGAAGACCAAAGGCAGTGGAGCGCTAGACACCCCTGCGCAGAGAGACTCCTCACACGTCGCGGTCCTCATACCTGACCCCCCGCCTCTGCAGCCGTCAGCACACTCACCCGACCCTGTGGGGCTATTTAATGTCAATACTCTGTCACCAGAGGGGGTTTTGTCCTGACAACATGTTGGTCTCTGATGACATACAGTCATTTGGAAATAGGAAGCCGGCGAGTGTGCCTCTCTCCGGCCAGATCAGCTGTTGCTGACTCTGTGCTCTGGCAGCTGCCCCCACGCCTGTGGGAAGTCCAGCCTGTGGCTCAGCGCCACATGGGGCGGGGGCGGGGGCCAGGAGGACAACTCTTCTTCAGGCCCATCTGACAGGGGGCAGTCCAGGGAGTGGGAACAGCTGTCCTCTCCGCTCTTCTATTGAAATGACCCCCCCCCAGTCCTGTGGGAAGGGTAGAGCCAGCACTGCAGCAGTGCCCTGGGTTATTTCAACGCCCCAGCACTCCAGGGGCGGGCGTGGCTGTGAGGCCGGAGTTGATCCATTGAACTCTGACAAGGCTGGCTGTACGCTTCCCCCAAATTAGCGATTTTCACCGCAAAGATGTGCAGGTGCAGGGCTTCCTGTGCTGAGATGACTGGCCTGGTGGAGATGACTCAGTGACATGTGTCATGGTTAGCTGACACAGTCGGCGTGGCTGGGTCCCTGCAGAAGCCTCCAACCACAAGCAGATCAGATGGGGGCTACAGTCCCTGGGGCTGCCTACCCTGAGCCGGGACTCGGGGACCCTATAGGAGCAACAGGTGTTGGGGGTGGGCGGAGGGAGGGTACTGAGATGCTCTCCATTGTTTCCATACCAACCCTCCTCATCTCTCTGCTGCGGCCTGCAGTCCATACATGCCGTGTCCTGACATCCCCTAAGCTGGAAAGGCCAGACCGGAAGTACCGAGCGTCCCAGCCGTGTGGGCCTCATTCACCCTGAACGTGAACCACAGCCCCTGAGAGTGATATAGTCCAGCCTAGACTCAGAGCCACCCTGGGCGCTTCTCCTCCGTGAGACTGGCCTCATTGTTCCCCCTGCCCCGCCATCGTGAGAACACTTCCTTGCTACAATGAAAGGCGCCCGCCCCGCCTGGCTCTCACACCGATGTGGTGCACAGTGGGGAGAGGCCGGGGGAGCTGGGAGCACCCGCAGCTCCCAGACAGAGAGGCTGGCCATGTGCGGCAGGGCCTGTTCTTCCTCACGGATGGAGACAACATGGAGAGCACTTGGACTCCCATTTGGGGAAATGCAGCAACACAGAGGGCTGGATCCCATGTCAGCCACCCCATCTCAGAGTCCTGTGTGGGAACATAAGGAGAGGTCAGCGTCCTTGGGGCTCGGCAGGTGGTGTGCTTGGGGCAGCCACGTCTGTAGCAGAAGTGGGGGGTCATCAGAAGGGAGGGGGTAAGATGAGCCTGGGGTGGGCCAAGGACCCACAGGTAACTGGGGGACTGCAACCCCAGTGGTGACACACACGCCTCCACTCTCCTCACTGTTCTCTGTTGCATCTGCTCCGCTCCCCATCAGATTTCCACAGAACCATGACGAGGGGGGCAGAGGGAGGGGCCAGAAGCCCAGTGTCCTGCCCCTTCACCTTGTTTAGCCAGCTCGAGGCACCTCGGCTGTCCCGGCCTAGGTCCTTCATCTGTCAAAAGCAGGAATTACAATCTGACCTCCTACCCTCACGCCCTGGGTTGTGGTGAGAACCAAATGAAATTAGGCTTGGAAAAACCAGTTTCCAGAAAGGTAAAACACTAGGCAAATGGAAGAGGTTGTTTTCACCAACTAGACAAAACGACCGAAAAGTGACACAGATCCTGGGGCCACTGCACCACAGGCCACATGGGTGGCACTGCCCATCTCAGTCTCCGCCTGGCCTCCCGCCTCCAGGACCAGGTGAGCCGCAGGCTCCCCCCCGCCAGCTCTTCAGCAACTGCTCAGGTGCAGCAAGGCAAGGCTGCTGAGAGATGCCTGCCATTTACTGAGGCTTTCTAAAAGACCCACTCTCCGTGGAAGCCAAAGGAATGGGCTGTGGGGGTAGAATGGCATGCAGCAGGGTTGGCACGTTGGACGGACGGACTGTCCTATGTCCCTCTGTGTCATCGGCACCCTACTCATTTCAGGAGGGACACATGCTGTAACGAAATACACATATATTATCAGGGAGAAGTCACTGGCACTGGCTTCTGAAGCCCAGGGAACCAGAGCTCGGCAAGGCCTGAGTCAGAGGTCAGTGTGTGACGGGGGCCGACAGCCCTTTGTCGTTCGCAGCGTCCTCCGCGCCTCGGGGTTTTCAGCGTCCCTCAGCCGAAAGCAACAGGCAGGGTCCGGCACAAATAGCGCCCCTTTTTGATTACAAACTCTCTTATCACAAAATCAGAAGCGTGGGATTCTGTAACAATGACATCACACTCAAGCATGCCCTGTGACGTTTTAGGTGACGTGCTCAGGTTAAAACTATGAGTTATTTTCCCCTGCCAACCACACTCGAGCACGCCTCACTTCTGCCGGACCCCGTATAAGGGCTCTGCTTACTGCGTAATTTGGTTACGGGCACTTATGTCTTAGGAAGACAGCGGCCATATAAAAATAAGACACAAAAGAAAAAATAATACCTTTTTCACTCTAAAATAGCCGCTGACTAATGGGTGTGCGTGCCTACTAGGCTCAGCAGAACTCCTCGCTCCTGGGACTGACGGTGGACCCTTCACCCCCTTTCCTATGTCATTCTGATTTTCCTGCAATGACTGCTTGTTACCTGAGCAACTCTCTGAAGCCCAGCTTTGCAAGGACATGCCATTAAAAAGGAAGGTGACATGACTCAGAGTTAAAGTGACCCTTCTCAAGCTGGTTGTTCACACACTGACAGATAGAGCATCACTGGGTTCTCCTAGAAAACTAGAAAATAAAAAAAAATAAAATCAAAACACTTGCCGGGCCTGTGTGAGTTCTCTGTGGCACCCCGGGGTGCTCCACAGCTCAGAGTGGAAATTACAGGTCTCGAGAAACGTCGCTGGGGAGGGCGGCCAAAGGCCCGAGCTCAAGCCCTGGCGTGGCCCCATCAAGCTGTGCGGCTTTGGGTCAAGCAGGACGCAGCTCTGGCCTCAGCTCTCCATCCGGGGAAGGAAGGTGAGAGTAGCTAACACCACCCCTCACTTGGAATTCCCTTCCGTACAGAGGTCAGCCCGTGGGACTCACACACATGCACAACAGGACGGGGGAAAGTGAGACGCCCAAACTGCCCTCGCTCCCAAACGTCTGTCCGAGCTCTCATTAGGGACAGAGGCCGGTGCCGTGGCTGCGGGAGTTCTGACCCCAATCTGAGACAGGGTCCTGCCTGCCCCAGGGAATTCTGTGCTGAAGTCGCCCGGTGATTCTGTTGCCTGAATTAATTTGGGGATCATTTCCTACTGACGTGACCCCCACTACGGGAGCTCCTCACAACCCACAGCACACATCAGCACAAAACGTTTGCGCGTAGGAAACATCGACCTCACTGTCTGCTCTGCATGTCACTTCTGCACGTCCTCTGACCCCTCTCAACCCGGTCACATCATCCAAGTGGCTGTAATTCCCCGTTTCTCACTAGGAAGGCCACAAGGCCTCGCCTGTCATTGTGGGGTTCATGAAGTCCCCCGGCCTGGTTGGCGCCCCGCCTCCAGCTGTCCCTTGGCAAAAGATATACGCACGTGTTCATTTTCATGATGCTTTTTTTAAAGGCTTCTCCAGAGAGCTGCATTTTGTTTGACACCTTGGCTTCTAAAGACATACAAGTTCAGGGTCAAGATTCCAAAAAATAATGAGGAAAGAGCAGCCTCTCTGTGCTGGCCTTGCTCCCCGCACTGACTACAGCGAAAGGAGACGGGAAATTCCGATACAGAGAGTGTGTCTTTGTCACTGAGCTCAGCTGGAAGTCTGCAGGGGCCGTGTGGAAGGTGGTCATTGATGAGCTACCTTTCGTTTTTAATGAAAAAGAAAAGAATTTTAAAACAATGCCCACAGAGTCAAAGTTTAGCTCTCTCATAAAGCATTTCCTCCTCAGTGAGGTTTGGGTGCCGGTTACGAAGTTCAGTGTTCGGTTTTGGGTTTAAAGAATCCCTCTTTTTCTTTTTTGGCTATTTATACAAGCACCATAATCCACGAAATATAGCAGCTATCTCATGGGCCTAGTTCTCCATGCTTGCAAACATTTAAAATTGCACTTGTGGTGCATAAAACTTTTATAATGATCTCACCCACAAATATAAATTGTATCCCACCCAGGACAGAAAGACCTAGAAGCAGACGAGGTGAACAGCTGAATGAGAGCACAGAGTCGTAAATTCACAGCACTTACAGCTTTTCAATGACCCCATTATAGACGTGGCTGATTTCCACTTGATTTATGGGATTCAGCAGCCAGGTCCAAGAATGTCCTTGGAAAACTAAACGTTTTAAGAACAACATACAGTTTGGATTTTCGTGAAAATATCCGTGGTGTGGGGGAACTGATGTGACCCTGCATGGGCAGCCCGCTGTTGCCAGGGACTCCCAAAAACCACCGCAGCAAACAGCAGCCATCCCAAAGGCTGCAGACAGCCACATCGTCGGCACACTTGGTGGCCTCCTGGGGAAACCATCCGGTCGGGCAGGAAAAGTCCTGGTGTTTATGGGACAAACAAATCTGGATTCAAAACCCTCCCAAAGTGACGAGACAGCTAAGCCACTCCTCCTTGGCTACGTGGTCACATCTGGGACTTCAATCCTTGGCAGCTCGGCTTCTCCGTTTCAAATAAAGTTTTCCTTGAGCCTCTCCCATGCACAAAGCACTGTACTACATGTTTGCATAAATCATCCCGTTTTAGACCCCGTCCTCCCGGCCGGTCCCTCACGTAGCCCCGTTTTACACACAGGAAGAGTGGGACACACAGCGACTGACCCCTGCCCTGCGCCTCACGGAGAACAAACAGGGTACGGCTTGCCTGCAGGCGGTCTGACCCCAGAGTTCTTGTCTGGGCCTTCGCCTGAAGGTCCTTCCCAATAAAACGCAAGGAACTGGATCCACTTCAGAAGATGATGCACTGGTGCTTGGGGACCTAGGACAGTGCTTCTTAGATTTCTTTTCTGAGACAACCATCTCATCCACGACCACTTTCAGTGACTCATGGCATCGGTCAAGTTCAGATGACAGACCCTGCCCATACTGGGCGCCGATCCCAAGATTCTTTCTAGCCCGCAGTTAGGCACGATCCCCCCAAACTGGAGTCAGAAGGCAAGTGAACTTTTGTCCCGGGTATCCTCAGCCCTTCAGTCCTAGACTTCTAGGGTCACAATTTTCAGGTTTTCCGGGAGGGTCCATCTCAGCTTCAAAAAACAAACCTGTGTGTCTGCCAGGGACCCCAGATAAATCCAGCTCTGACTCATACGGGGGGCAGACAAACACTGGCCAAGCACCCGTACACAGCGGGGTCCAGAACATCATGGCGAACGGGCCCCAGATGTTGCCCTTAGACCTCTGGATTCTGGAGGAGACAAGGAAGGGGCAGCAGCAACCAGAGACTGGAAAGCGCCCCTGAGAGAGACACCAAAACTGTGGGGGAGAAGGGGGAAACCGGGGTCAGGGAAGCCTTCCTGGAAGATGTGACCTCTGAGCTGGCACAAAGCCTGGGCAGGGAACCAGAAGAAGGTGCCAGAGCAGCCGCACAGGAAGGCCCGGTGATGCCACAGGGTCGGCCATGGCCATTGGGACAGCAAGACTCAGGCTGAACACCTGGCAGCGGGGGCGGTCGGACGGCTGCGTGGTCAGGCATTCCCCAGCCCCAGCTCAGGAGGGGCGATACTCGAAGCTTCAGTAACATCCTTACTGTGAGTTTCCTGTCCTTTTCTAACACTGAGGACAGGAATGAGAAGGGGGACAGGCATGGCAGGAACCAAATGTCTCACCAAGATAGGACATTGGCCACTCGCTCAGTGAACAAGCCCCACTAAGTGCCACGCCACGTGAGCTGACACCCTCTGTGGCTTCACTGCCAGCCCTGAAAAGGGAAAGGACTCGGCACAAAGCGGCTACACCTCTCCCTGTCATGGACACCGCCCCGTCAGGAATGAGTAAGGACACTTGAGGAAGAACCAGGAAAGGATGTGCCGTTTAAAATGTGCGGCACCAAACCTGCTCTGCAGTGAAAGGTAGGACATTCCCGTGCCCTCTGCTTCCTTTTCCCCCAAACCCAGCCCCGAAGGAGTAAACACTCAGTACCCCAAAAAGCACCCTGCAAGTAATACCTGTGTGGGTCTGATTAACATGCTCGCTGTTTATTTCCGTAGTCACAGAGCAAAATTCCATTGAGTAAAAAGCCCTTGATGTCTCGAGGGAAAAAGCAAACAATAATAATTTCTCTTTCCTCTGAGTCCAGCAGTCAATTTCCATGCTGGACAATTTGTTTTAATAACTTGGGATACGCCGTGGGATTTTCAGCCCTCATTTAGTTTTGAACCCTAAGTTATAATTTTCCTTCTAGCTCAGATGAATCTTTTATCTGCCGCTTCCTTAATACCCCTGCTAATCTTACGACAGAAAAGCTTCATAATTTGGAAAGGAGACGCTTAACGAGACACGACGCTGATTGTTTGCACAATCAGAACATCTAATTGAGCTCCAGTATTCTAAACCACGCTTGCGGGCAGGGAGATAATTTTTCCCCCATTTCTCATTTTATCAGAAAATTAACCTTCATTTAAAACACTGTGGTCTGAAACACTTTCACAGCTACATTCTCTCTGCCTTTCACAAGAATTTGAATTTTAAATCTGCCATCCAGTCTGGAAAAATGAAACGAACTGTGGATGCTTCCAGGACCAGGTGTTCGTGATCGAGCAGACAACAACAGAGTGTGACCCGTAGCCAAAACGCTAGGACTGCCAGCCAAGGGGACTGTGTCACCAGGTCTCTTCCCATTGTTCCCGCCTTCGGTGACATGATGAAGCTCTGACTCCGCACTGTGATCTCCTCATCTAAGAACCGAAGGGGCCCAGAGATTCCTCGTTTGATTTGTTAAGCGTCTGCACAGGGAGCCCAGCTTGGCCCTGGATGCGCCCGACGCAGGCCCTATGACGGTGACGCAGGGCTGGCTGCAGGACAAGGGAGCTTGGGGAATTCACTTCACAGGCAGCTAGCCACCCCGACACACATGTAAGCAGAGCACGCCCAAGTTCATCTGGGGCCGCCTTGTCTGGCCACGTTCTGAAAAAATGTCCAAACTTCAGGCTCAGAAGTTGCTGACATTTCTTGCAGTGATCGGCGCCCCCACCCCAAGTGTTTCTGCAGCTTCTGAGAGAGGGTGAAAGAGGGAAGCAACATACTCTCAATCTGGGCTGATTATGAGCCCCCCAAAAAAGACGTGTGCAACTTCTAACCCCCAGTACCTCTGAACGTGACCTTATTTAGAAATAGGGTTTTTTGCAGATGATTCGAGTTAAATTCTTTCGGATGGGCCCTAGTCCAATACGACAGGTGTCCTATCAGGACGATTTGGACATGGACACGCAGGGAAATGCCATCTGAGGACAGAGGCAGAGAGCAGAGAACAAGCCAAAGACCTCGGAAGATTCATGCCCCCCACCCCCACCCCCACCCTGCCGAAGCTCAGAGGAAGCCAGAAAGCCTTCTCCTACCCCTTTGAGGGAGGCCTGCCAGCACCTGATCCAGACCTCCAGCCTCCAGAGCCATGGAAGGGCAGAGCACGTGTTTGCAGCTGCCCAGGGCAGGGTGCTTTCTCACACTCCCAGGAAATAATGCAGCATCTGAACTGCATCTTCCCTCTGCCCCACGCTGCTCTAACGGAAAACAGGGGTCCAAGTCCATGGTCCCCCATGCCCCTCACCCAGTGCTGTTTTGTAGAGGTTTGGGCCTAGGAGGGGAATTACTGCACAGAATCAGAAATGACATCCCACATGCCTGCTAAGGTCATCACCACGGAAACCGGGGCCCGAGGTCCCAGGCATCCTCCTGGCTGTGGGCCCGCTTCTTCCCTGGAGTCTCGGCCTGCCCCCCACCCCGCCCCTCCCCGGCTGCGCTCTCTCGTTCCTAGGACCTGCCCTGAGGAAGCACCTCCTCATTTCACAGCAGAGCAGCCTCTTGACCCCGAGGAGGCAGCCCCACCCCAAGGAGGCAGAAGAGTTAGACTCCGTGGCCCCGCCTGCCAGCACTGGCCTCTCCCACAACCAGGGCCCAAGCAGAAAACCCACAGTTTCCCTCAGGCAGTTTCCTAAACCAGCACCTGGTGTGTCCTGCCCTCTCGGACCCTGGGAAACGATTTTCAAAGCGGGTTGGAAGAATCCCTTGCGTCTGAATAAAATGCAGATTCCTGGGCTCTGCCCCAACCTGGCAAATCATCGTGTCTGTAGAGGAAGTTGAGAAACCTGCCTTTTAAAGGGATCTTGGTGGTCTAGAGTCTCAGTCTGGAAGCCACCAACACAAACGGCAGCTGACCTTTAAAGAACGGTCTTCCCTTGCTCCTGCGTAAATCGGCCCGAGTGCACGGAGGCAGCGTGGCCTTGCCAGGGACAGGGCTGTCACACCCTCACGCCCACCTGTCCTTCCCCAGCACACATGACAGCTTCCCACACATCCCCCTGCCCCTTGCCCAGTGGCCTTCAGCTCACTGGCAAAGACATCCCCTTGCCATTGAACTTGACCCCGATGCCCTTTCCGGTGGAGACTTTGGATGTTTCTAGTCAAAACAGACCACCCCCTCTCTACTCTTCTCTGCTGTCATGGCCCCTGACAGATCACCTTTGACATTGGCCAGTCTACACCTGTCAATCAGGCACCCCCAGGTCCAGAGACCGACCTCACTCCCAAGTCCTGTGCCCCAGCACCAACTGAGATTTGCTCTGATCACAACACATATTTCCTGAAATTAGAGTGATGACATAATTCAAACAAGGTAATTTATCTCATTAGAATGTAACACTCCCAGGAACTCACACTTCTCCGTCCATGCACCCGCCCTGGTGTACCTGCTGAGACAGACAGACAGACAGACAGACAGACGGCGGCCTCCTGGTGCTGCCTGTGCTTTTTCCCTTCCCTGCCCTGCTGCTCCTCCACTCCAGGTGGAAGGAGACACACCCACGGAACAGATCACCACTGAACTCCAGGCCCCGGTCATCTACCCTGCAGGGCTCTGCCGCAGAGGCAGCGGTGGGCGTGCAGGAAGAGAGAGGCGAGCCAATGGTGCGGGATAAATATGAACCCTGTCCTGTCCAGTCTGGAAGAGGGAGCCGTCCAATGCCGGGTGACCCAGTCCAGAGTGACATCACAGAGGTGAGACAAACCTAGGCTGGTCGCCACCCTGGATGAGGCACGAGAGAGGATGACCCTTTGAGGGTCTTTTGCTCATAAGCCGCAGAATCTAACATCACTGAGACTGAGGTTCCGGGGCCTCAACCCAAACCACCCAGTGCATTCACTTAAGGGGACTCTACAGCCTCTGATCCTCAGTCTCCTCATCTGCCATCTGGGCATAGGAGGGGCTTTTGAAACAGAATGCTGGATGTGGGTGCTGGGCTCCGAATAACTGCACAGTGTTATTGAGGAACGGGGGGTCGTGGCGCAGAGAGAAGGCTGAAGGTCGAGGCCCCCACAGGAGGGCCGCCGCTGGAGCCGCTGTCCACAGGGCAAGGCCCACAGCTAGCCTCAAGCAAGTTTGCAACCGCTCTAATTGTTCCGAGGGCCAGCGTGGGGCACTCTGGTCCAGGGCGGGCCCCAGGAGCTGAGATTCAGCCATCCACATTGCAAGGACATTCAGACAAGGACACTGACAGACCAGGGCTGGGGTGTGTCCCAGGATGCTGAGTGTGGCTGGAGTGGCAGAAGGAGTGGACCTTGGGTCTTACTGTGTGGGCGGTAAGGGGCTCCCAAGTGCTCCTGAGCTCTCTTCCTAAGACCCCGATCTGGGGTCTGTCCTCAGAAAGCATCACTAGGCATTCAAGTTTGGGAGGACCCCATGTCCTCCCCAGCCAGCCCCTGCAGAGGACTGGGCCGCAGGCACTCACCCAGGCGCAGTCTGCAGCACAGGGATGTCAGCCGGCGTGTGGCCGGGCCAGGTCATCCACAGCACGAACCAGGTCATCTCTGAGCAGCCTCTCTGCTGAGGTGCACACGGAGTGACACGGGGACCCTGGGATTCAAGTTGCAATTTCCCCTCTATTCGGCCCCAAATCCAACCAGAGTTGGATCTTTTCAAATGTTTTTCAAAGGATCTGCGTGAATGGCACAATGCTCTTGCTCACGTCCTGTAAGGGCCAAATTTTCAAAAATGGCAAATCAACCTGCTTGTGGTTTCCCTGGGTGGCTTAGGGGTGGGCGTAAATACTGCAGCTGAAACACGAGCTGGTCTTTCCTTGCAGACCTTGACACTTGGGATTGGACAAGAGGTGCGTTGGAAAAGTTATCATCCACGCCTAAGGAAAAAGGTACCCTTCACTGCTGGGGGTGCATCATCCAGACTTAGAAAGAACAGGACGTTGTCCTCACAGCAGTCCCCAGGAGACACCAGGCTGGGCTGTCCACACAACAGAACCCTGCATCTCCCGCACTCACTGGTCCCATAGGTGCCACCTGCAGCTGCCCTGTGTCCTCCAGGCCTGCCTCGTTTGGGGGTCAGACTTCCAGCCTCCATGTACTTCCACCCCTGGTCCCTGCTCTGTCCCCTCCCTTAAGGGGCCAGGAGTGCAGAGGAAGCCACCCCTGCCAACCTACGCCCCTCAGGCTACTACCCTGCCCACATGCAATCCCAGAAAGCCTTGTAGGTGACAGGCAAGTGACTCCAGGCTCACTGTCTATGTCCTGACTCGCCCTGACTCCGAGCCTTAACGTGAAAGCATGGAAAGCAAATGGCAAGATCAAAGGTTGGCAGGGGGTCCTCGTGTTTCTCCATGTGCAGACACGTTAGGTGAGGCTGCAGGCGGGCGTGCCCTGGGGTGCACAGGACGGTGCGCGGGACCCTTGTAGCTGGCTGGTGCCGCTTCTCACGGGTTGGGCAGCTGCTCCATATTTCAGAGACACCCCCCGACCCCACCATTGCAGGAAGAAGCCAGTCAAAAATGAGAAACAAGAGCTGGACCAGTGGTGGTCAGCACAGTGTTAGGCCGAGGAAGGAGGGCTCTGGGGCTAGAGAGGTAATGCAAAGCCCCCAAGGGCTCGTGTGTGCTGTGCCTGCCCTGCAGCAGGGGAGCACGAGCCTCTGTGGGCTGGAGGGGAGGCCTGCTCCACAGGCTGCTGTCTTTGCAGACCAGCGGCAGGGTCAGCAGGCAGGAGGAGCTGAGGGTGGGGATGGGCTCCGCCCGCCCTGCCCCTGGAGGCCTCCCGCCTCCGACTCACCCTGTCCTCAAACATACTGCATTGGGCGACATGTGAGCTGGGCCCGCATCCTCAAAAGCCCACCCTGTAACCGCCATCTGCACCCACTGCCCCCTCTTCATCCCCTGGGCCAGCGAGGAGAGGCCTTGGCCACGCTCCTGCACCCTGCCCGTCTCTCTTTCCTCTGCAGAGCTTAGCATGGGCAGTGCACACGTGCTGAATAAACCACGTGTTTCGTTCCAGAATCGCGTCTACGCCCCCGGCGTAGGATGTAAGTAAGCGAGGGTGCAGAGACTTCCTTTACTCCTGCGTCTCCTTCAGCGTCGGCTGGGCTGGCCAGGCTTTCTGAGACCGCCACACAAAAAAGTCTTCATCCAGCCAATGCCAGATTCTCAGATAAAAACCCTTTTCATTGTCATCGATAAAAGCAGCAGCTTATTTGCGTGGCAAAGACTAGGTTTTACTGGAGGCCACCACCCAAATCAGTTCACAGAGAATTACTCAGCGAGGAATTAGTGCATATGTTTAGTTTGGAAGTTCCTGGCCCCATAAAACTTCGTTTCGGTTACTAGGAATTTTCCAGAACATTTTCTCTAGCTTTAAAGACAGCTCTGGTCCAATCATTATTTTTCTCTCTCCAGAATTTCTACATTTAGCATCGGGATTTGTCAATGACATTTTCTCTGAGCAAAAAAGACCCCTCAGCCAACAGCGTACCTGTTCTAGCAACCAGAAGCTGAGCCTTTTCCTCTCTCCGAAGCTCTCGGTGGATGTGTGGGAGCTCACCCACCGCCAGCTTCTCCGGGGCGTTTTTGATGGACTGGCCTGCCAGGTCCTAAAACAGACGCCACAGGTCGGAATGGGATATGGCCAAGGGCCATTCATCAGACACGATGCCACTGTCCTGGCCACGGTAGTCTGCAGTGTGTCCACGTGTCGGATTTGTGGTGGCTGCTGGCCATGAGCGTGGAGCTCAGGTGTCTTCCTCAGCGGGCTGCGTCACTGAGGGACTGGCAGTGTGGCTCTCCTAAGGTCGACAGTATGCACGGGAAGGCATATTGCTGCCAGCCGCCAGCCCTGCTGGCCAGACGTGGGGCTGGGGCACTGGCCGGGCCCAGCTGGGAGGTGATGTCAAGTGTTCCTGTCAGGAGCTGCCTGCTGACTACACAGACCCCGTGGTCACAGATGGGCAGCCTCCCCACTAAGTCACAAGCCCAGCTGTGTCCCGAGGACGACAAGGTGTCTGTGCTCACCCACCCGGTGCCATCCTGCGGGAGCACTCACCGCCAGCTGTGGCTGTCCCTCCAAAGGCAGGCGTGTCTCCCAGGTGTGTTCTCTTGGAGGGCGTACGCACCCGCCCAGGGTTTCTTTGGGCCCTATGCAAGCTGTCCTGTTTTTGTTTTTTTTTTAAGTAACTAAGTCTAGATTGTTTCATTCTTCCACTCAAATCCCCAAAAACATTCTTTTCCCTACGTTTGAGTCCCCACTCTCTCCCCTTCACCCGGGCAACACGTGAAGCAGATGACCAACAGGTATGGTGCTTGCTCATTTCTCGGAACAGCTGCGCTTGTAAAGTTAGAACAGAGGGAACGCACTCCAAGGGAAAAGGAAGCTGGGGCTGAGCGACCTGAGAGCAGGCTCTGGGCACGTCAGGGCAGACAAACGTGGACAGGACGGCAGGCGGTTACAACCGGAGCAGGGCCACCACCCTGTGCGCGGAGGGACCGAACCATCGTAAGTCAAAGTGCGGTCCTCTCCTTCCTTTCCCAGCACACCCCAGCACCAGCCAATACGCCTTCGCCTTCCCCTGAGAACCGTTACCCATTTCTCCCAATATTCTGAAAAAAGGGTGCATACAGTGGGTGGGCGAGTTCACACTCCCTTCTTAAAGAGCACAGGGCACAGGAGTCCTTTTCTCTTACCTGGGTTTGTAGGACAGGGCTCCCTTTCTAAATCCATCTGTCTGTGCCTCCCCTCCCCCAGCCCCTCCTTCCGCAGCTGATAGCACACGATGTCTCCTGCTCCCCAGATCTGAAAATAAGTGAACAGCCCGAGCTAAGAGGAGCCGGTGGCATTTACAAAAGCCTGCAGAAGTCCCCTCCCTACCGCTACCAAACAGAAATACACTTGGAGGACAAAAGGGAAACAAGCAATAGAACAGACTCATTTGAAATTTAAAAAAAAAATAGATTTACTCAGAGCTGTGTTATGAACTTAAAGAATTCTCCCCAATTCATCTCTCCTAAGGAGTTATTTTAGGGGTCACTGTAAAGAAGAATATTGCTTTTTTTTTGTATATCCAAGGATGCCACAAATATAGCTTCTACTCAGAGAGAAAAGCAATAATGGTGCCTCTTTTCTAGGGGACAAAGGCAGCTTCCTATTTTCACATTAAAGACTTGTCAAGACACTTATATTTTTCATAGCATTAAAAGTTGGGTTTTTTTTTAATTCTGCTTAATTGTCCATTGAGATTTCAAAACCAAATCTGCCTCCTTGCCAAAATATCTTTGTAACATGAACATCTCACACGAGCTTATTATCATAGGCTCTCTCATGGGATCTAACCTTCTGGCATCTGCTTTGTTATGATATTATAGCAATAATTAACATTTAGCACTTACTGTATAGCCAGCCTTTGATCCATATTTTTAACAGAATATAATAACAATGCTCTTGCACACAGCATCTTTCATCCCGGCCCTCGAAGTCGTTGGCAGCATCATATTACAGCCCGAGATAGTTGTGTTTTCTCTGACACCCTCCCAACGCCCCCGCGGGGTCTGCGCCCAGCAGGCGTCTTCCTCGGGAAGAAGAGGGGAAGGAAGTTTGAGTGAACTGCTGGCCCGCATGATGAGGGAGGCACGGCCAAACACAAAATCCGGTCTTCCTGGTTTGAGACTCAACGCTTTGATGCACCTGTTTTTAGATCCAGGTGATGAGGAGGAAGAGGCACAGATTTGCGTCGATCCTGAAATGAATCCTAGAAACAAAGTTCCGATTACGTTATAAGATGCCTGTTCAGCAAATGTCATGGAGCTTTGTGCCCCCACGAGGTCCCCACTCAGTCCCTTCCCTGTGGAGAGAGGGGACAAGAAGGTAGATGAGCAGCTTCAAGAGTGGCAATGTTCTGACTCTGATCAGGGGTGACAACAGGCCCCAGGCAGCCACACTCACACTCACACTCACACTCACACTCGGCTGCGTGCATGCCCGGCTTGGGTCAGTTTGCCCAAAGCTGCCCTTGGACCGGCTATCTTACCCCTTCTGCTTTTCCCATGGGTCCCCACTCAACTCCTCAGCATCTTCCCAGGAAAAGACACATATCACCAAGTTAAACTTGGGGGACTAAACTAGTCTTGACGGGAAACCAAAGGAAGCCAGTCATCCCTCAAATTCAAAGCGATGAGCCTGGCCAGGATAGAAAAAGTAAGCATCTAATTTGTTAATGAATGCCTGGTGGAGACGTAAACACATTCATTCAATCTTAGCTTCACTCTGCTTTACAAAATCTCAGGCCAATGGCAAGGTGAGGGTCTGGGTCAGGCTGTGCTCGCCACGAAGCAGACACTCGGCCACCTCCGAGGGAGTCCCGGTAATGGCTGTGCAGTGAAAGGGACTCCAGTGCAGATGAAATGGCACTGAAGCCACCACAGCTGGCCCACGCTGACATAGCACAGAATGGCCGAATCATTTAACACGCCCGCACCCCTAGGGGGCTGGAGCTGCTCCGTCTCCATGGGTGGGCGTGGAGACTGAGGCTTGCCGAGTGAGGTAAGCTGCCCCACACCACAGAGCCCGTTAGGAGGCAGTGGATGCAGACGCACTCAGAGACATTGATCCATGCGGCTTCGGTTGTGAACAGAAAGCAGTTTAGGTAAGTTAATAAAATGATGACTAGTAGTTACAGCAGTAAGACAGCAGGCACTTGTTCTTTTTAAAGATTTTATGTATTTGTTGTAAGAGAGAGGGGAAAGGAGGGAGAAAGAGAGGGAGAGAGACATCAGTGTGTGGTTGCCTCTCGTGTGCGCCCCATCCAGGAACGGACCCACAACCCAGGCCTGGGCCCTGACCAGGAATCAAACCGGTGACTGTTCGCTCTGCAAGATGACGCCCAACCCACTGCGCCAGGCTGGTCAGGGCAGTGCACAGGCATTTATAGCTGATGCTGTGCCAGACACCGCTCTCGGCTCCACATCTGTCACTTAACCTTAAGACAACCCTGCCAGGTCTAAATAGCATCCCCGTGTAATGGCCGAAGAAACTAAGCCCCGGGCTAATGCCACCAGCAAGTGATCTTTTTAACAGATCTATTTGCATAGAACAATCTGCTGTATCCTCTTCCTGTTCCCAACAAGAGTGGGAAAGGAGAGAAGGTGCCGTGTGTCTGATCTGGTTCTGAAACTGTGGCCCCACCAGAGAAGGAAGGCTTCGGTCCACCCTGGGCAAGTCTTGTTCGTCCCTTCCCAGCACATGGAACACCACAGAACACACTGATCTCTGACCCTTCGTGGCGCTTCCGTCAAAAATAAGACCAAACACTTTCAGAAAATGAGTGACTCAGTAAAACACGTATCGGGCCAGTCCAACAAAACAACAAGAACACATCCAGTTCAAGTTTAAAGTGAGTTTTTACCAGATTTACATTTTTACCAACCCCATATGCGTCTCGCGGGACCTTCATTCTAGTAGATTCTCATTCCGAATGTAAACAAGATGAAGAGCGCCCACCAGAGCAGATCTCTGAAAAGGAGGGTTCTTCATAACAAAACACAGAGCAGAAAAATGTGCCTGGCTCTGCTCCAGTGGCCCTGAGTGGATGTGGAAACCGGAAGTATCTGTGTCAACTCCTCGGCAACGCGACTATACTGGCGCAGCCCAGCCGCCGTTCCAGACTGAAAATGGGAGACCACAGCCTTGGGGAACCCAAGGAGAAGTTATTTCATGTCACCTGGGGCGGTGAGCTAAGAGAAGTTGTAAGTACTTTCACTTGCAGAGAACTTGGATCCTGGGCACATCGGTACCAACTTCAGTTGCTGAGTTGACTCTTGTTGCGTCTTAGAATTTGGGCCATTTGCTGAAGTTTGAAATTGGCCACAGGGGACTGGTATAAGTCGTTATTGCCCGTCCGTGCGGGGTGGCCGTCAGGGGTCTCGACAGCACAGCGTTCCCGGCAGCAGCCCCTGTGGAAATGGCGCTCATGCCGTTGTCTTTCTAGGAAAGGAACTCACAGAGTCAATACTCACGGGTACAAAAAGCTGTGCCACAGAAAGTGGTGGAGGGGATCGTGGGTGGTCTAATCAAGAAACGCATGCTTTCTGCGTGGACTGTAAAACCAAGGTGATGTGAGAGGCCCGGTCCACGAGCGTGTTGACAATTCAGCTCGATCTGAGGAACACAGAGTGGGCTGCAGAGGCAAGTGGAGAGGGAGGTGGCGTCCCAGATCGCGGAGTCCTGATCGAAGGAGGGGCATCTGAGCGCCGTGCGTTCACAGCTAAGAAGCCCTCAAGGTGGTTTCAGACAGATGTTCAGATTCTGTCCCCAAAACATGGAGCAGCGAGGGTTTCTACTTACTGAACCAGCAGCACCTTCGTGGGAACCTTCCAGGGCTGCCTCTTTCTCAGTGGTACAAGGGAAATAATCACACTGTTTCTCTGGCTGCTGGAAAATTCCAGGGGGAAATGCTCCCTCTGAAGCCCTGTGGCTGGGGGACTCTACTCGGTAACCTTCCACATCTACATTTCCCTAAACTCCTGGTGGGAGCCAGCTACCCACAGAGGCACAAACACCAGCACACAGATGGAAAACAAAACAAGCACAGAAAGGGAGGGGAGGCTGCTCCAAGATTCAGGGGGAGAGTGTGATTCACGGGCAAATCAAGAAGTGCCTCCCCTGGCCCTGCTCAGGAGTGTGATGAAGAAAGCTACTTCAGATGCTGACCTCAGGTTCGCAACATGATTTGTTCGGGGAAAGTGTTGGTGAATCGAGATCATGAAAGCTAAGTGTTAGCACAGCAGTAAATTGGTTCTGTGGTGCAGGGGGCTGCCCTGGGTTGGAAGTAGACTCATCTGTACAAAGCTGGCTTTTAGTATATTTTATAGCTTCTTTGTTTTTTTTCTTTTTAAATATATTTTATTGATTATGCTATTATAGTTGTCCCATCTCTCCCCCGGCCCTCCGCCCTGCACACCCCTTCCCCCCCCACCACTCCCCCTCTTTAGTTCATGTCCATGGGTCATATATATGAGTTCTTTGGCTTCTACATTTCCTGCACTATTCTTAACCTCCCCCTGTCTATCTTCTACCTACCATTTATGCTTCTTATTTCCTGTACCTTTTCCCCTCTCTCCCCCTACCCGCCCCCCTGATGATAACCCTCCACGTGATCTCCATTTCTGTGATTCTGATCCTGTTCTAGTTTTTGCGTAACTGGTGTTTGGTTTTAGGTTCGGTTGTTGAGAGTTGTCATTTTACTGTGCATATTTTTGATCTTCTTTTTTTTCTTACATAAGTTCCTTTAACATTTCATATAATAGGAGCTGGGTGATGATCAACTTCTTCAACTTGACCTTATCTGGGAAGCACTTTATCTGCCCTTCCATTCTAAATGAGAGCTTTGCTGGATAGAGTCATCTTGGATGTAGGTCCTTGCCTTTCATGACTTGGAATACTTCTTTCCAGCCCCTTCTTGCCTGCAAGGTTTCTTTTGAGAAATCAGCTGACAGTCTGATGGGCACCCCTTTGTAGGTTACTGTCTCCTTTCCTCTTGCTGCTTTTAAGATTCTCTCCTTAGTTTTACTCCTGGGTAATGTAATTATGATGTGCCTTGGTGTGTGCTTCCTTGGGTCCAACCTCTTTGGGCCTCTCTGAGCTCCCTGGACTCCCTGGAAGTCTATTTCCTTTGCCAGATTGGGGAAGTTCTCCTTCATTATTTGTTCAAATAAGTTTTCAATTTCTTGTTTTTCCTCTTCTCCTTCTGGCATCCCCT